>CACVKI010142492.1:0-64786 GCA_902732785.1 Trichogramma evanescens | reverse complement strand
ACAATTGTATCTAAAAAAATTAAGGTTAAGATTAGATACAATTATAAATCTAAAAAAAATTATGTTGGTACTTGCTCTGCAAAGCCGTGCGCGCTCGCAACATGCGCCAACTCAAACTTAGTGGTTCTTACACGAATCTTGCCTATGTAGAACCGCCCACAAAGAGAGGAAAAAAGGGCGCGCCATGATACGTGATGCTATGCGCGCGGAACGACGACGACGACGACGACGACGATCCCCGACGACTATACAGGGTGCCTCGAGCCGCATGTGGTCCTGGTATGGAGAATATGCGTAAAGGTAAATATGTTAGGAGACGCGCTTTTGACGTCGCGCCAGGTTTGATCGAGTCTTCGTTGGGCGATCGCCTGCGCGACGAGCGGCGATATAACGCATCGCGGCGCGAGTGCAAGCTCGCAAAAATGTCGCGCTTGCGACCCTATATACTACTATATGCATATGCACGCGAGCTACCTGCTTAGCTGCGGCCCTATACCGGCGTTACATTGCGCTCGGTTTCGCTGCGCCAAGTAACACTACGTGTATCCGTATGTACAGATCGCAAGCTCGCGCAGCCGTACGTACCGCATATGCCGCGCGAGCGCATATATATATTTAGGCAATTCGTATACGTATACATATCTATAATAATGCCGGCGTACGCCATAGCACCGCGTTGTATATATATTTTATTTCGCGACACGTATGTAAATCATGTCTTCCCGATCCTAAAGCTCGCTCCTCTATATGCTATATGTGCCGAAATCGTGTATATATTTGCGCAGCGGCATATATATTGTACATATTTGCTTGTATCTATTGTATGTGCACGAGCACGTATGTGCCCTCGCGACGCGCAATGAAGATACTCTTTGAATAAAATAAAAAAAAACGCGTATGTTATAATGAGCAAGACGATTCGACACGCGAATTGAATCGGGGCGTAGCCTTGCCTACGAGGGTAGCATGTCGCGCTCGGAGCTTGCGCAAGCGACGCAGGAACTATATGTATACATTAAGGGTAGACAAGAGGGGAGCTTTCCTCATGTTATCCTGCGAGCCGTAACGTCTCTTCCACGTGTTGACTCGTTTCACTTGCCGCTGGCTGGCCTGACCATCGCCGCGACTGCACGGGCTCGACTACTGCTACTCTGCGTAGTTTGTATACTACTGATGCCGCTGCTGCTGCGCCAACTGAGTGAATTCCTCAGTAGTACACAGAGCTTTGCGCGATCCTCCCGCGCGTTGACTCGTATCACTCGCTCGGCGCGTCGGTCAGCGCCTAGGCACGCAGCAGCCGCGAGCGGGAGAGCGAAATTTCGACTCGAGGCTTATGTTATCCCCGTGTTGCGTGCCACTTCCGGATTCGCGTACGCCGCAGCGCAGGCTACAGAGAGAGAGAGAGAGAGAGAGAGAGAGAGGATACAGCTCCTATACGTATAGTTATATACCCTCGCTGCTCGATCAGAGGCCCTTCGTTGCGCGAGCCACCACTGCGTTCGATATACATATAACTGCGCGCGCGCGCGAAACAGAAAGAGACAGACGTAGGCCGGGAATTCCACCTCTGCACGCGAATAATGTCCTAAGATACGACTTCCTGCTCGCATACGGTGAGACGGCCGCCCTACCCGTTTTGTGGGGAGAGCGGAAGTGCCTCGCGTACGTGCGGCACGTTTACGTATGGATGCGTGCGATGTGCTCGAGCTTTTATACATGTATAGTCAATTTGACGGGGTGTGGATCAGTGAAAATTTTATAATAAAGTTCATCGACCATTCTCTTGATTTGAAAATCGTTGATCCAGGGGTGCAGCAAATTTTCATTTTCTTACTAGCTTTTCATCGCATTGGAGCAAGAAAAAAATTCAAGTAAATTTTGTAGTTAATTAACAGGCCTTTATTTCTGAACATTAGACGATTAATTTCATTAAATTTGTAAGCCACACGCGCGTAAGCTTCCTTTACTTTTACAAAATAAATACGCCATTGGAGGCTCTGCTGTGAGAATTAATTTCTTTATTATACTTTTGATAAATGATTACTGGTAACTAATTCAAAGTACCGAACAAATTGTTATTATTCACGATAAAATGAATAAATTAACGTTGAATGAAAATGTAGATTTATAATGGATGACGGAATTAAGGATTTGGATTTTTAACAAATCATCAACACAATACCATGCTTATATTTCAAAATATTTTATTGTACTGACTGGCTTCTAAGAATTAATTTCCAAAATCACATAAAAACGAAAAATAAAAAAAAATTATTAAATAAGATAATGGTTTGACTTGAATTACTTTGCAAAAGGATTATATCTATTTCTTCCTCTAAATATATTCTTACCCCTACCTCTACCTCTTCCTCTAAAGCTTGACCTACGATTAGGAGTAAAATCTGAATCAGATTCAGATTCAGATACGACCTGTTGAGTATTTTTTGGACAGAAGTCGGATTTGTGATTCTTTATATCCTTGCATTTGTAACAGAAGTACATGTCTGTATTTGCTAGTGGACATTCTCCGGCCCAATGTCCCCTCACGTTGCACCTATGACACTTTGTTTCAGCTAAGGATGGTCTTTCGGGTGAGTTATGAGTCTTAGGTGGTCGCTCGTCAGAATATAACTCCGATTCCGCATGTAAAAGACAGAGTCTCATATCATCATATTTCATGTGAATTCCTGTCACACTTTTCGAAACATTACATGTTGATTTAAACAACGGACAAGTATCACCAACAGTATGATAAAAAACTTCTGCCTTCTCTGAATCGGTCATCTCTGAATCATTATATTTATCAAAATCATTGGCGAGTCTCTCAAATCGCTCGATAAAATCTCTGGCTTTCTCTTTAACTGATCTCTTCATAGTATATAATCTTTTTCTAATTTCGGCGATCATGAGATCTCTTTCGAATTTTGAAATTTTTTTTATATCTCCAGACTCTTTATTAATGATTTTACTCTCAGTGCTGTTCTCGTTATTGGCTGTTGTTACTGCGCATTGCACCTCCAAAATCTTCTTGAGGATAATCTGATTCTCAGTGGCAATCTCCAAATGTTGCTTTAGAATTCCCTCGACCCTGTATGCAATTTTCTTCATCTCCTCGTACCAAAGATCGTTAGGGCCTCTTCCATTGAAATGAAAAGGATATTTCTCCTTCGTTGACACTTGAAAGAAAATGATTTAATCGTGTGAGTATTTTAGTAATTGAAAAATACATTTTTATATTATGTATATGGACTTTAACAATTCCTTAAAAATACTGCGATTCTGACGGCTGTGCATATCGATACTTATGAAGTGAATTTGTCAAATTACACAAACAGGGTAATGCCAAACTAATCGTTACTTTTAGAAATGTATTTCTAGTTCGATATTTATGCATTCATTGTATATACCAATCCTATACGTATGTGAGAGAGAATTACAGAAAATAATTAATTGAATTAATGAATTTATCTACTATTGTGATTTTAATCTTTGAATATGTAAATCAAAACTCGAAACATAGAGAGACCCTTAGACTTCTTTTATTTGTCGCGCTCACTTGTTTTCGTGTGCGATAGATTTTTTCTCGCCTTGCGATGTCGTACGTTGCGTGTATCTCTAAACGTGTAGCACGCGCGCTCCTACCGGCCGAGACTCGTCGAGAAGAATTACTTTATTATGATGAGCGAATTCGAGTCCTATGTTTTTGCACGACGAAAAAAGCCGTTGTTGACACTGTGCTTATTCACGTTGGTCGACTCTATGTAAAATTTTCAAATTTAAAAACGGAACTACAAACAAAAGACAAATGCTTCTCGGAATAATCGAATTTCCTCTTTCTCGCACTTACGATTTATGCGTCGGCATGCTCGAATTTTATCCGCGATTACCAAGTAATTAACACTCATTAACTGTTAAAATAACTTTTAAAATTTACTTACTCTTCGAGGCGTACGTCCCCACTTTTGGTACTGACTGGTGATAACTTGATGAAGATAAGGATGTGACAGTACTGACACTGTGCACTTTGCAGGATCAATCACTGATTATGATAAATAAAGAATACTATCTATTGGGAATTTATGAATATGGTGCGGGGCTATCAACTGTAGTGTGCCCGCTCTGTCATTAAAAACAAATGCGCAGGGTATTCACGAATAAACTGCCGGTGTTGGCGAGTATGAGTGACTGATGGACAGTTTGCGCGAACTTCATTCATTCTGTCCCCTCCACTTCATTCGCTCGCTCGACTCGATGACCTCTGCAACAGCTCGCGGCCTCTAGGCGTCGCCAACAATAGGTATTAACGACGAAGCAATCGAATCCAGCACAAATATGTGCTACGTCTCGAATAACGCACATCACATTCATTGATATATTAAACGTGAATTTTTAGTGAAGTATCGCTTGAATGTTACTGAATTGGGATTGAGGGCTAAAGAATAGAGAATTCCTTTACAATAATTAATTACAATTAATTTACTCTTACTCAATATTTACGTAGATACGGATGATTTCAAATTTACCGGTCCCTTTAAATTTGTTTGAACTACAAATTTACTACAAATTAAATTTGTAGTTAAACGCGTCTTTTTACAAAATCAAAGGGAGATCAATCATTAGGGAGATTTTTACGGCTCTTCATTCTCGTGTGACTCAACAAACGCAACGGTCTCGTTTTTCGACAATCGCAAGTATCGTACACATTTGATCCGCGCATCGTGTAACTTTCGAGCTCGTCCTGCTAGCCTAGTAGCAAAGGGGCGCGAAGGTGTCTTTTGGCGCACGTGCCAATTGCCCGGCCGATGCGATTCGTCCTCCAATAAGCAGTATCGCAGAGAACACGCGAATGAGGAGAATTCAACTGCGCTCGGTGTACAATGCTATAGGCACGCCTTGGAGCTGTGACCCGAGGTCCCACATACAACGTAACGTTGCGAGTTACGCGATTAACGACGCTGCGCTCGGCCCGCACTCGGCTAACATGTGCGCGAACGCGAGTGTATCGGGATATACCGGGGCATTTAATTCACGGGCGGCGGATATCGTGCACCGGGGGTAGGTACTGGTCGCCGGAGGGCGCTTAGCACAGGCTCCCATGTAAGATACACGAATGAACTTTGATAAGCCGCTACTGCCGCCGCTGCTGCTGCTGTTACGTTGTACAACGCTCCACGTAAAAGGGGTGTATGCACCATGCAAGTAGCGAACGCGCGCGCGCATACTAAAAAGCTCTCTCGAGTCTCTGCCCCCATGGTCCTATATGTGTATAGTCCATGTGCGGGGGTGCACGCAGAAACGTCGCAGGATCACGTAGTAGTAGTAGCTACAGTATAGTACAAAGTCGAGCGACCTCCAGCAGAGTCTGCTGGCTTGCTACCGAAATATTCTTCGCGTTTGAGGCAATTACGCGCATTAAGGATAGGCGCCTCGTTTATACGACGACGACGACGACGGGCCGCCGACTGTATACATGTATCGCGCTTGCGATGAAGCCGCAGTTCTGTACATCCAACCCGCACTAGTTACCGCACAAAGAGAGACTCTATAACAAAGTTAGAGAGTTGCTACCGCTGCTGTACCGATGCTGCTGCTACAGTTGATTTTATACGTGAATATGTTATACACGTTGGCTCTGAAAGCTTCAAAAGACAGGCAATTTTCAACGTAAAACATCGCGTTTATTCCAATGCTTTTTTTTTACTTCCATCATTTAAAATGTTATCCCTGCAACAAAAAAACCTGCGCGCGACTAAATAAGCGGCAAAATCGGCTCGGGCTCGCGTATCTCCGCGAACACGCTGACGTCGGGATCGTCGTCGGGCTCGTACTCGATCTCCTCGGGTCGCGGCGGTGGCGTCGGGGCTCGGCCCACTCGATGCGGCAAAAACGGACCCGGCTCGCTCAGACGCGCCAGGATCAATGCCACGATATCCTCAGCCTTGCACTCGCACTTATCCTCGGTCTTGCACTTGCAGTCCAGTCGTATCACCTCGGCGCTCGGCCCGGCGTACGCGAGCGCGTCCTTCATGTGCCACATGAGTTGTCGTTGCTGCGCACAACATCATCGTTGAACATATGCATCGCGATCGACATTCAATTATTATTCTTTTCAATAGTGTGAATGCAAACGACGATCGAACTTTTTGTTTCTTGGGATCTTCCGGCGCTTCCCACGGCAGCAACTTGTTGCTCATGACTTTGTCATAGGCACTCGAATCGACCAGCATGAGGACTCGGTTGGGCGGTACGATGCTCGCGTCGAGCTCCTTGAAATCTTCGACTCGCTCCACCCCCGTGAGTATCCATCTTTTGTCCAGCAGATTCAACTGCGCCAAGCGCTCCTGTAATCGCGACGAATCATTCATCATTCTATAATAATTCAACTACAAGGGTAGGCTTCTTTTATACGATACTTCGAAAGCTTTTATTTTGAGATCAGCTGGGGCGTCGATGACCAGCTTTTCCTTCTCCTCGCGAAGTTTCTGCCCCAACTCGCTTCTTTGAAGTGCGACCTGTGCCACCATCCGCTCGAAATCCACTTAAATTCAATGTACGATTGAAATGTTTTGTGCAACGATCGTAAAATAATAAAAGCAGCAGCATACATTCGTATAGTTCAATTTCATGCCCGAATCTGCACTCTTTGACTATCTGTCTAGCCAAATCTTCGCTCAGTTCGGCTTTGAAAAAATTGAGCAAGAGTAATCGCATCGACCTGTCGCATCTTGGAAACAAGTATCTTCGCCGAGCTAGGTCCAGGCACTCCTCGGCGATGTCACGACTCTTCTTTCCCTCCACGTGAATGTCCTGGCAAAAAGATTAATCTCGTTTAGTAATTCATGAATGGACACAAATATTTTTTAATACGTAGCGGCCGCTCTTGCGTAAATTACTTTGATCAAGTGTTTGTAAACTCGTTTGAGTCCGGTTATATTTATCCAATAATCGTCTGACGAGTCTTCCTCTGCTGGCAATAATCGCGTAAAAATTTTTTTATATAAACGAAAAAATGGATCGATTGTCGTTATTGTACCTGGTAAAACTATGGCGAACACGTGAGTGGGAACAATTCCGCCGTACTTCAATCGATTTGCCAAATGTTCATTCAAACCAAAATCGTCCGAAGCTGGATATGTCGAAGAGGTCGAGTAAATTTTGTACTTACTTGTTTGAAATAAATTTACGTCGCTTGATAAGTGTAATGTGTTAAAATTACCTACGAATATCCATCCATCGGAATCGTTTTTCATGTGCTCACTCCAAATTTTTTTCCAACTTTCTATCACAGCTTCGGCGTAGCATATCGGTGAGTGTTTCAATACCTATAAATGCAACGTGCACGTGAACGTCTAAATTGAAAACGCAAGAAAAATCACGATGAACTCACGAGTGCGTCGTCGCTCAACACTTCCTTCGAAGTTATGATCGGTATCTTCAATTTCTTGCTCAATCTCGCCGTCAAACGCTGCGCATCTGTAAGTGTCAAACAGGAACCAAATGTCATCGATCATCGTGGATTGTCGATCGATTTTTTGTTTCAAGTATTGATACCGAAGTTCTTCGGGACAATCATAATAATCCTTGGAGAGTATAATCTCCTGGCAGCATGACGTACGCACTGCTTCAGGTACAGCAAATGATCGTCGGGTTTTTTCAACAAGAGCATTGCAGTCATTTCCTTAAGTGAGACATTTTTTCTCCATTTGATATTTGTATGTATATTTTACCGGTTCGAAGGGTACGATGGTAAAAAAAGGGGGTCTATTACTTGAATTAGTTCGAATATTCTATGCTGCTCGAGGTAGGAGTAGTCTTTTTCCAGCATTTTTTCCATTTCGATCGATTTTACAATTGGATCCATTTTTTAACGCGTATTTAAATTCAATTTGAAATTTAAATGATCGCTTACTCAATGTTTTAGGTTAAATAACAACTGTATGACATTTTTATTATTTTGATTATTTACGTGTAGGTTGGGGCATACATTCGCGATTTTATATGCACAATATAGGTACTATTTTAGTTAGTACCAGAGTCGATTTTCACTAGTCAGTTTTGAATAATAGTTAGTTGTAAGGATTGATTGTTTGAAGAAAATGTGCTCCATTTAATAAGTTTAAAAAACTTTTTTATTATTCATAATAAACATACAAAGTATGTAAATTATTAAACAGCCACAGTGGCCGGGGCAGCAGCAGCAGCAGTAGCAGCAGCAGGTGCGGCGCTCTGAGCCAATTCTTCGCGAATGCGATCTTTTTTGAGTTGACCCATGAATGAGGCCTTGTCGGCGGCAGTTTGGAAGCGACCATGACCGAACTTGGAGCTCGTGTCGATGAATTTCAAATTGATCTTCTCCAAAGCCGCGCGCTTCGTGTGTACAAGAAGCGACTGAAAATAAAAATTACAGTTGAATTAGTTTTATTTTAGTTTGAGATACTATTCAAAACAGATGATGTTAATTTTCATCAGTTTTTTGATTTTGAGTATGTGGTCATGAATATTTTGTCTGAGAAAAACTTCAAGAGGCTAATGGTAGATGACATGGAAAACTTAACAAAAAATAATGGACGTACCTTTCTCAAAGTGATGACTCTCTTCTTTGTTCCCATGCAGCAACCCTTAATCATGATGTAGTCATTGTTAACTTCACCATAATGGGGAAAACCACCCATAGGAGTAATGGTCTTTTCAGTAAGATCGTACTCAGTTGATGCATTATTTTTAACGACCTAAAATTATTTCAAAGATTAGATTTAGGTACTGTGTGTACAAAATCTGCAAGTCTTTTAAAAATGAGTATAACAAAAATGTACCTTTCCGTCCTTAGTATGGATTCCCTCACCAATACGGTAGATTTTCTTATTCATTTCAGTACGGTGATGGTATCCCTTTTGACCGGCGCGGGCGACGGTGAAAGATACTCTGCTTGGATGCCAAGCACCAATACAGGCAACTTTCCTGAGACCCTTATGCGTCTTTCGCGGCAGTTTCTTGGTATGCCAACGCGAAGTAACACCTAAAAAAATGAATAAGATTTAATAGCAATTCAAAAAAAAGTAGCTCAAAAAAAATAAGTGGTTTCTAGATTCAGTAAAAAAAGATAGATTTATCAGAATAATCAAATCAAGCTATAATTTCATCATGGAAATTTAAGGAAACTTGTCTTGAATAATATTTTACCTTTGTATCCTTTTCCCTTGGTGACACCAATCACATCAATCATCTCATCTTGGGCAAAGACATTGCTGACAGGAATGGACTTCTCCAGATGTTCTTTAGCCCAGTTAACTTTGTCTGCAATGGATCCACCATTGAGTTGAATTTCCATGATATGAGCTTTCTTTTGACGTTGTTTCAAAAGCTTCATTTGGGTATGAGCAATCACACGAACAACTTTACAGTACTTGATAATTTTCTTGAAGTCTTTTTCAATAGAAGCTTGACCAAGATTATCCTTCCATTTTTTCGAAGCCTTAGTAAAGGCCTTCTTCTTACTCTTATACCTGAGAAAAAATCAAATGTCCTTGTTTTTGTACATATCCTAACTGCAATGTGTGAATCTCATCAAAATGAGCGGAGATTGCTACACACTAGCCAGTTTAGCCAAATTGAGTATCAAAAACTTCAATAGCTAAAACCAGTCATATAATAACTCTCATCATAATGAGCGGAGAGCTTAAGGAGGACTAATTAAATAATTGTTTGGAATTTTTTAATAAAAACAAATAAAAAAATTGTTGAGATATGGAAGGTGAAATAAAAAGTTTTTTACCAGTTCTTGTAGAATCTTCTTCTACAATCTTCTGAGAGATGCTCAGCCCAAACAGTGGTCAAAGCACGAAGACCATGGGGTGTTTCAATATATCCAACAACTCCAACGACAACCATAGGTGGGGTTTCAAGGATTGTAACAGCTTCGACAATCTCCTTCTTGTTCACCTCTGGTTGAAAAAAAATTTTACTTTTAAAACTGATCATATACATGTACTCAATTGTTGTTTACTTATAAACTGTGTTCAGTATGGTTTGTCTCTCTGTTTTGGCCCAACGGGCTACATCAAGATTATGGAATATACCGAACTTATGCTCACACCTACAAGTAGGGGGCAAGTTTCCTATTCGCCTTGCAGTCTGGAGAACATACCGTACAGACGGCTCTCGTACTGCCATCAATTTCAAAGAAAATGATCCCCAGGCGTTAGATTATTATTTTTATTATTCATTTTAATGCATTAATATTCATATAACTTACTCGAACCAGGACGATCTGCTTCTCTTACAACGTGGGTCATACCAGCCTTGTAGGCAATGAAGGCGGTAAGGTGAACTGGTTTAGTTGGGTCATCTTTAGGGAAGGCCTTTACTTTACCACGATGACGTTGGGATCTTTTTTTGGGGTAGAATCCCATGGATCCATGACGGGGGGCACTGAATTTTCTGTGAGACTGTACAAGTATGAAAGTGCGAAAATTAGACAATAATTAAAGGGATTGTTGAAAAATATTTGATTTTTAATGACATTTCAGACCGCCCTAGAATAATATCTTCATGGTTAATCAGTTGAAAACCATAAACAGAAAATTATCTAAATCATCATTTAGTCAACTGCATTTGCAGGTTACACGAATCCGGCAAAAATGTATTAGATTATTAAAAAACATTAATGGATCGTTCTCGGGAAATCAAATATATGATACGATTACGAAATCTTCAATAATGCTTCGTAATGAACAAAAGATTCATCAAAACTGTTGTTTAATAAATAATAAATGTGTAAGTATTATCGATGACCATGCCACATGGTTAATCTTATGCATGCTCTTTAAAATGCATTTAACAATTTTTTCGCAAAACTAAAGACGCGATGGTCAAAAAGGATCTTATCAGAATATTTTGTAAAATTCTGTATGCAAATTTTTCTACAGATGCCAAAAATATTTTCAGATTGCAAAATGCGTCTTACCATTGTTCCACCAACGATGAAAATGAACGAGTAGCGGTGAATTTGCACGGACAGTCGCTGCGGTGCACTGTGCAGTCGATTATGAAGGACTCTATCTCATTGTTAAAAGCGCCATCTAGTCAGTCTCGACAATATTCAAGTCCTCTTTACAATCATCCGCATCGTCAAATGTCATAATAAAGTAGAGAAGAGTAATTTTACACCATGGGTATTGTAAGTTGAATATTGTTCAGTAAAATCATAATGCATTTTAGGAAAAGTACAGTCAAGTTTCTGTTGTAATATGAGAACACCATTACTTTCACATCGGTCTAATTGAATTAAGACATTCACCTCTTCATATCGAGAATTTGGACGTAAAATCAGAAGTAGGTATGGAACACCGTCATCGTAGTATCAAGTGTTTATTTTGATAATAACTTCATGATCAAGTGTTCTGACCTGTTTGTCTGTTTGTCATTTGCTGCTGAACTGTCAAGATAATTCCAGAGACTTGTTAATTTTGTATTCATTGAAAAATTAAGGAATAAAGACATGGATATTAGCCAGTACCAAGAGCAGGTATGTAGTTGTGTTAACATTGTTTGGTTTAGTTGATTATAAAACTCAACATTGATTTTTTACAGCTTCTCCAAGTGGAACAAGCCCTTGTCAATGCTACAGGACAGGAAAGAGAAAGCTTATTGAGTCTGCAATCTGATCTAAATGAAATAATTCAGCTCGCTTATGAAACTAATGATGGTAGTGATGATGATATTAGTGATACTACTAATAGTACTCATAAACCAAATAACAGTTTAGATGATGAATATGATCTATTCAAGGTATGGATTAATTTAGAAAAATGTGCATTAAATGTACATTTTTTAATTTCATATAAAATATAATTTTTTTACTAGGCTGAAATGGCTAAACTTGACGAGCCATCATCTAATGATGATAAAAATACAGAACCTGTTGTAAAGCTAACCAAAAATTTGGAAGTCAGTATAATGATGTATCATACTAATTATAAAAGTTCAAATATTACACCGTTTTATGCTGTATTAGGAAGAATTGAAGGCTCTTGAAGGTACCAAATGTCGAGCACCACATGGCAGCAGTTGGGGTGGTACAGGATATCACAATGCTATGATTTGTTCAGTTCATACAGAAAATAGTGAAGATTCTGATTTAAGTGATGTGATGGTGGGTGAATAATTTTAAAAATTTATAATTTATGCTCATAATTAAAATGCTATAACTTTATTCAGGTGAGGATATTGTTTATAAATCCAACACATAAGGAAATGCTTCCTTGTCCTTATTTTTTGGATGGATCTTGTAAATTTTCTGAAGAACAATGCCATTTCTCTCACGGAGAGCTTATTTCATTTTCAAAACTGGAAGAATACAAGTAATAAAATTCACATTCAACATTTTATAAAATATTCAACCTGAGAAATGTATAATTAAATAATATTTTTTTAATGCCAGAGAACCAGATTATTCAAATCTTAAAATGGGCAGTAGGATATTGTCAAAACAAAAAAACAATCTGTGGCACAGATCTGTAATATTAAAATGCCCTGACAATTCAGATGAATTGTACCAATTAAGATCTGAAGCAAGTGGTACTGTGTCAGAAGTTGGAATACAAGACATATTACCTCTAGGTAAAATTTTTTCATGATATCAAAAATAGTTTACTATTTATTTTACTTTATTAATTATTATATTCTCATGATTATAATATTAGATGATACTGGACTACAAATGTCTGAGTCTTCTGATGACAGCGACTATGAAAAAGAAACTCATTCAAATATAAATCAAGAACCCAGTGAAGAGTTGATTCAAAAGGCACTTTTAACAGGTGATACTAGTAAACAACTTGGTGCATGGGAGCAACACACTCGAGGAATAGGTAGCAAATTAATGGAAAAAATGGGTTACGTACATGGTACTGGTTTAGGTAAAAACTCTGATGGTAGAGTTCAGGTTGTAGAAGCAAGTGTTTTGCCAGCAGGAAAATCATTAGGTAAAAAAATTCTCATTAACATTTATTTTAAAATTTACCTATAGATTATTTAATTTACCTATAGATTATTTATTTGAATCTTATTTTAGATTACTGTATGGAATTGAAAGAACATGCTGGTGGTGATAAAAATTTATTCAGTGTTGAAAGACAAATGCAAAGGCAAAAGAGGAAACTGAAACAACAAAGAGAAAAAGAATACTCTAATCAAGTAAAAAGGGAGAAAAGTAATGTTTTTAATTTTATAAACAAAACACTTGGAGACAAGAGTAAGTTAATTTTCATATTTTGTGTATATTACACACAAACATTTATTAATTCAAAAAATTTTATTGTAAAAGCTAACAAGCCAAGCAGTTCTAAAGACCACAAAGAATTGAAAAAAGAGTCTAGTAAAAACCTCAGAATAGCAAGTTATCAAATTGAAGAAAAATTATCAAAACTGGAAAAAGAATCTGCTTATTTCCAGAAGTCAATGAATCAATTTGCTGCTAATAGTATACAACATAACAGTGCAGTTGCAAGATACAATGAAACTCAAAAACAAATCACAAGTTTGAAAGCATCAGCAAAACGCATATCATCTGAACAGAATCAAAGAAAATTCAAGGAGAAGTTAACTGAATTTTAATATCGAAATGGCAATCATTTTCGAAATGATATTATAGATTATTTGTAAATAATTAATTATATACATATTATATATTTATTGAAAAATTAATTATAACGTTTTAATAAACACACGATGAACATTATGAAAAGTTTATTTTGTATTATTTTCAAAATCGTGCATTTCACGCTTTACTTTCACTTTTTGAATCATCAATCAGTTCTGTCGTCATTAAAGTTGTGACAGCTGACTAGTTTGGTGGTGATGTGAGCCGTCTATTCGAGCACGTGCGGCGCCACAAATCAGTTGCAGACCGCAGTGTAGTGTACCGTCGACAGTCGACAAAACACACGTGTTTATAAATATACAACCGCACACGAACATGTCAGATCAAAACTTCGAAATGGAATCGGCTGCCACCGAATCGGCTCGCAATATCAACAAAAAGTTAATAATTAAACAAATATTTTCTACTCTATCAGTAAAAAAAAATTTAAATGACTTAATCTATTTTTTAGACTGGAAGATTGCGAGGTGTGCCAGGCGAATAAAGCAAAATATACATGTCCAAAATGCGAGGTTAGAACTTGTTGTTTGACATGTTCAAACGTTCATAAACAAGAGTTAGATTGTGACGGAATTCGCGATCAAACCAAGTTCGTCGCTAAAGATAAATTTACAGATTTAGATCTATTAAGTGGTGAATATTATTTTTAAGTACTATTTCATATATTATCATTAAAGAAACATGATTTTTATTAAAATAATTTTTACTTAGACTATCGCTTCTTAGAAGGTATTGGAAGATCTGTTGAAGCTATGCAGAAAGATCCTTTGAAATTATCTACCCGCACTGGAAATTTGCCACCAGTAAGTCTTTTTTTTCTAAAGTTTCAAAGTACTTGAATTTTAAACTTTTGTGCTGATGTACTGATTACTTTTTAGATACTAATGAAGTTGAGAATTGCTGCACAAAAAAGGGGTACAAATCTCAGATTTTTACCCAGACACTTCAGCAAACATGCAGAAAATAGCACTTTTTTAAATTTTAAAACACACGAGTTATTTTGGAGACTGGAACTAATTTTTCCAAATGCAGAAAATTCAAAATGGGTGATAAACAGGTAAAAAAAAAGTTTCATCAATTTTTTTATTGTACTATAAATTTGTATAACTGACGGTATTTTTATATAGAGTTCAGGATGAAAAAAAACTGTCTACAGTATTAGAAGAACTTTTTAATGCTGATCCTTTGAAAGAACAAACAGAAGAATCATCAAAGTAAGTTGAGAAAATTAATATTTGTAAGTCAAGTATTATTTAAAAATTATTTTGATATCAATTGTTATTTTGTTTTTAGTAATTTAATCGCGTTGCAAAGTAAATTAAAATATTATAAAGGAACTGGAATACCAGGATTAAGAGCACTTTTAAAAGCTGAAGGTGTAAAAAAGTCAAATTCAAGGTAATTATTAACTACTGATAATTGTTTTCAAAAATGTCATTCAATGATCAATCTTGTTTCAGATTTTGGGAATTGGATATGACAGAATCTCTGAGAGACAACTTCAATAAGAAAACAATAATAGAATATCCAATAATATACATAATTTTGAAAGACCACGCAGACATGTTTGAAATAATAGAAAGTGGTAAAAATTAATTCTATCTGGATCTTAAATATTTTAACTAATTATTTTGTGAATTAAAATGCTTATTTATTTTAAAATTTTAGATGATGAAGAGTTCAAAGAAGTTAATATAAGGAAAGAAAATCCAAAGAAAAAAATTCATGGCAGTACAAATCCCAAGCCACCTATTGTGAAGAAAAAAGTTGAAGAGGCAAATAATTTCTTTTTCAATGGAGATTTGTCAGATGATGAAGACTCAGAGCAATTTTTTTAAAAAGATTTGTATTTAATTTTGTATTTTTTAAAAAAAATCGTATTGTACATACATAATTTTTTGCCATAAAATTACATTAAAATTATTTTAACATTGATAGATTCATAATTATAAAGCATCTATTTTTCTCTTATTTTCTCCCAAAGACAATTCAAATACATATCACTTAAACATTGACAAGTCATTACAGTCTATCAAAATTAATGTACATATGTAAATCAAACAAAACTCACTTTTAAAAGTTGAATAGCAAAATATAATCCAAAAGATGTTTTGGTGAATCAGGGATTTTAAAGGTAAAGCTCATACAATAAAATTGATGTAAATAATTTTTTAATCATGCAGCTACTGTTTTTCAACTCATTAATATAAGTATAAAACTAACCCTTCACAAAATAACAATACCAAAATTTTTTTCTTTTACTAAAGAATGAAGAAGTATAATACAAATGCTGAAAATGCAACTAATCCAACAACAGCCTTAACATATATCGATTTGCTATTCAAGAGAGCAGCATCTTTTCTGTACTTCTGCGATAGCATGGATAAGTGTTGTGTTTTGGAGTCCAGTTCTGAGAATTAATTAACTTACAATTATTATAAAATTGTATACATATCATTAGGAATGTAGAAATAATGTCGAACCTGATAATATTGTGCCTCTTTGCAGGACATCATCAATATTTTGTACCATTATTCTTTGGACATCTTGAAGTTGTGAGTTTAATTCATTCATATTTCTTCTAGGTTTTCCATCTAAAAATACTTTTTTAGCTTTTTTCAGGTAAGTGTCAAATTCAATAAATGTATAGGGCCTTGTAACAGTATTGACTCTTTTGCCGTACTGAGCATTAAATTCTTGCGCTATATCTTCTAAATAACTGTAAGCAGTAATTTTTTTATAACGAGGTTCACATAAAATTAAATAAACCACATCACCCTCTATCAGATAACTGAAAAATAATAATAATGTATTATTATAGTTTGAAAGCTCATTGAATGTTAAAATTTGAAGAAAGATTGCTTACTGGAATAAATATGGACCAGTTTCAATAGTACACTTTTTAGGTGAATATGAGTTCAGTTTTCTGAACAGCATTTTTGCTTGATTGTTATATTCTACAATACTTCTTCCAGCCTAAAAATTATATTAAAATACAATTACTCAGTTAAAATAAAATAGATTGCTAGCTTATCTAAATTAATCAAAATCAATAAAAAATTGTCTTCCAAAAGTGTTGTTTCATCCATAAATGAAACCATTATATTATCAAGGGCTACTTGTACAATGGAATAATTGAGTAAGTAGATAAATTGCGATGATATCATTGTACCTTAATTTGCATCACTACTCAAATATCTCTTACATTATTATGGGAAAAAGATAAAGCACGATAGTTCACAAGTACAAGTTCAACTCTAAACTTGAAAATGTCTCATCACGGTAATTACCGGTCGTGGCATTATTTATCTCATTAAAAATGCTCATATCCATTAGAAAAAAAAAACTTTCTAACCTGCTCGTCTTCCTCCATAGCAGCTGCTAGGGGCAAACCGTCAGTTAATCGCGCTATCATCGTCATTAAAATCATCTTGGCGATCTATTGTTTATTCGATGCAACGATCCAAAGTTCAGCTGAGCAACGAAATTCCGTGAGACACTTTGCGGCGTTATTTACGTTAGAAAAAGACGAGACAGATCGGAGGATTCTGCACAGCAGCTTTGACGTGCGACTCGTCTGCGGCTGTTATTATTGCAACTGCTGGCAGCTCTGTATATACAGTACACACACGCACGTAAAACTCGACACACGGGCGCGTCAGTCGTCAGTTTAGCGATGAAACTCGACTAGCAGCAGGCAGCAGCGCACGAATTATTGATATGAGGCCTCTCTCGCGATTTGCCACAAAGCCGCGTCCACGTCAGTGACTTTCAAGTTCATGTAATGTTACACGTTTTAGAGCCGCAAAAGCTACAACGTACAAAATTAGTTTTATTGATTTTCCGGATTATGATTGAACAACACGATTATGCTTGATGATGTAGATAACGGAAAGACGTTCCATTGTGATATTCGGTTTGTTTGTATCGGGTTAAATGCCTTTGACAAGGCAATTAAAACGCATTTGATATCCTGTTAGGAAAAAGCTGGTAATGAGCCCAGGAATGAGGAAATTTCCCTTTTATCAGCATTAGGAAACGATTAAACCCTAAAATATTCAATCGAGAATTTTGTACCAATTAAAATAGATAAAGCATGTTGATTGATGGTAATGAAGCAAAGCATATAACTACACGCATTATCTCAAAGTAGTATGCGCATCATTAAAATTCATTATATTCGTAATTCCCAAAAAGCCATCTGTCAAAAATGTGTATTACAAGCTGAAATCTCATCGTGTCGAGATACATATCGAAGCGCCCGCGCTCAGTCCGAACTCCGAACTCCGACAGTAAGTCAGTCTCCTCAGTTTATATATCCGCGGCCGGTTTCAGCGCCGTTTGCGCGAGAAACGGACAAGTTTTGCGAGCATTCGAAACCACGTCTACATTGCTACGCTGCGGGGCGGCCGCGCTGACGTGAATCGCCTACGTTTTATCCTATATAGGTGTGTTATTATTATATGTACGCAAACGTGTATTGGTGATAAGCCGAGCGAGCGCAACTAGATAACCAGTCGCGGCGGTTTAGCAGCTTGCGACACTACTTTTACTGGCTGTCACATTGCGGGTATATTTATTTCTATATATAAAATTCGAGTGCGCCTAGTGGCATGCCTCGCGGGTACGCAGACACGTAACGTACTATCTAGAATATAGGTAGTACAGCAGCAGTCACTCCTGAAGGCTCCCCTTCTCTTGTGTTCGTATAATCGCGCGCGGCGTAATCTGTGGCACAATATTGTATTCACCTATAGATGTGTGTATGGGCCAATATTGTACAGTGTCTGTCTCTCTGCCTATACTGTGTTGCATGTGTGTATGTGTGTGTGTGTGTTTGTGCGTGTGTGCGTCTGCATAATATAGCGTGTGTGCAATGTCCGACTGTATGCCAACTTCTTGAAGAACGTATATAATAGCCGTGTGCGTCGGCCCGACTGTCTCTACATATAGCATACATATCGACTCCGCGCGATTCGCACACTTGCGCGCGTGCAGCTCTCGCTCGGTCGCGCGAGATCTCCCGCACCATCGCAGCATATTGTATAGATAATAATTAAAGTCGAGACAGCGAGAAACGAGTATCAGCGATTTCCCGACTGTGTGCGTGTAATCGCGAGCGATCGTCGTCGTTGCACAGGCTGCAAGCAAATTATTTTCTCGCTCTCTATCTCTCTCGAGTGAGTGCGGGTGGGTGCGTGTGTGTGTGCAGCAGCAGCAGCATACACGAATAAAGGTGCAAAAGTGCATTACTATATGATATGATCCAAGGAAAAGCGGAGCCGAAGAACGTTCGAAGCTGAGAGTGAGTGCAATTGCGTGCCTAGCAGCAGCCTTTTTCTTTTTTTTTAACGCGACGATAGTAATAGTGGCTTGCGTGTACGACACATCGAGAGTGCGTGTGGCAATGTTCCCCCTTTCCATGCTCTCGCGCGATATGTTACAACCCGCGAGTACATTTGTCCGTGCTGCGTTCACAGCTGGCACACTTAGACCGCCGAGAAACTGCATTCGATGTTGTTTTTTTGTTGATATTTTCACGCGGAGATTTCGGACGACGCAGCTCGAGTGCAGCTTTTCCACGTCGATCCTCGATCGACCCCGAAATTGAATGACCAATAGATAGCAGAGTTCGACCGTCGCGCGTGAAATATCTCTGCTCTCTTTCTCGCTGTGTATACATATGTGGGTGCGCGTATACGCCAAACACACATACACACATGAAGCAAAGCAAATCATTGTGAAAGCTGCACTGTCACTTTTTTATGCATTTCGCATTGGTAATAAATGTTTCGAGCGACGACGCGTGTTTTTCGTTTTCTTACCGAATAATTAATTAATCGATGCATTGTGCCATGATCTCGGCAACGAAGAAAATAGAAAAACATTGACGTATCCCGCTTTCTGCTTTGACTTATTTATCGCTTATCTAAACAAACGTATGTTGGCTTTATTTTGCGTATTGTAGTATTCATACAATCACTGCTTTCTTTGCAGGTTTATCATCAAGACGTCTCTCTTCGTGATATTACTATTTTTATATTATTATGGATGTGAGTATTAAATGATTTTTTTCAAGGAATGGCTTTTATGTGCAGTCTCAAAAATATGAATTTTTTTTCTGTATAGAACCCCTACAGAGCACGTCCTACAAGAGCTAGAGTAGATGCCAATCAATCAGGATATGGAATACAGAATCAAAAGCCATGGAAAGCAGGTGCAGTGCCAAGACCTCCTAGTGTCAATGCTAATGTAGCTTATCAAACACCTCCAGCTCCTGCAGTAAATCAGAACAAGTCTGATGATGCCTGGAATTGGAATGTGGATAATGCTAATAATGCCAATAATGTTAATAATGGAGGTGATTCTTGGAATTGGAGTGTTGAACAAAATGACATGCAGCATCCACAACAACCTCCACAGCAGCAGGTGCACCATCAAACCAACCAACCTCCATTATCAAATCAGTATACTCCTTATTCCAATCAAAAGCCTCCTATTCCACCAACAAATCAAGATAGCTATTATAAAAATGTAAATGGAAATAATAGACCAGTTGTAAATTATGGTCAACAAGCTACTTCTGGTAGAGAAACTTCAAGAGCAGGAATTCCACCACCAGTCAGAGATCCAATGCAGAAACAAAATGATTCTTACCCTCAATACAGCAATCATACCCAGAATCATCAGTTTACTTCGCCTCCTAGACCAAATTCTAATTCATCTTTTTCTGCGGATCAATGGTCAAATGAACAGCAGCATAGTCAAAGTTTGCCATATGCATTACCAAATCATGTACCCAACCAAAAACTACAACAAGTTCATCAAAAGCCTACACCCGTTATTCCACCTGTAAATAATTTTAATTGGGAGCAACAGCAACTTCCACAACAGTATCAGCCACAGCAGCAACAACCACTGCAACAACAATCTCAGCTGCATCAGCCATTGCAAGAACAAACGATACAACATCATTCAATGCATCAACAACCACAACAGCCCTCAACGATTCAGCAACAACCACTGCAAAATCAGCCCCTGCAACAACCGCATCAACAAACAATGATTCCACAAATACCATTACAAAACCAATCAGTGCAACAACCACCTAATCAGAAACAAGTTCATCAGCCACCACCCGTTCATCAGAAGCCGATTCAGCAATACCCTTTGATGCAGCAGCATGCTGTTCAGCAACAATCACAACAACAACAAACTCCTCCTCCAAAACAGGAGCAACAGAGTATTCCTGCACATAATTGGCAAAATAATGTTGAATCAAATTCAAAAAATTATTGGCAAGAACCTCACAGTTCTACAAACCAGGATCATTATCCGGATACTACATGGCCCCAGCAGGTAAATTGTTGCACAAATTAATTTATTATTTGAAAATCTTAATAATTTATTTAAAAATTTTATGTGAATAATTGCTTCTTAATATCAATGTTTTGATAATCCTATTTTTGCAATCAATTAACTTTTGAGCTTTTGTTCAATCAAATTATTTTCGAATTTTTTGCTCATTTTTTTTCTAAAAATTATTCATTGTGCTTTTAGAATCAGCAAACAATGCATCAATCTCAACAGAGCAAACCAAGTCTTGTAAACAGTTTTTCATCAACTACTAATGCAGTTAATACAGAACAACCAAATTTTTATAATTCGCTTGAAGCTAATCACCAAGAAAATGCTTCATCTACTAGAAATTGGTTGCCTCCAAATCCTTTAATGTCCAATCAATGGTCCAAAAGCAGTTCTGAGAATGTTTTGCCAAGGCAACAGTCTTTACCGTCTAATAATTCCTGGTCTCAGTCCGATGATTTAGGTTCATCAACACAATGGCAGCAAGGAGCTTCTTCTAATATCTCCAATACTCAGTGGAGGCAGTCCAAATTGCAACCTGGTGGGTCATTAGAAGAATCATCTCTTTCCGAGAATCATAAAAGTGAATGGCAACAAATTCATGCTTTGCCCTCACATTTTAACTCGTCTACCACTTCAACAACTTCAGGTTCAATGGCTAATATGTCCAGTAGTACTGAACAATTGGAAGATAGAAAAAGATCATTAACGCCTACTACTAGTTCTACATCATTAAATGATCTTCAATCTCAAATGGTTTGTATAATATGTTGTTATAAAAAATATTTAACTGCAATATTAATCTATCCAATATTTTCAGATTACCAGTAACAATCAAATTAGCGCAGATAATAGCATATCTGCTAATACAGAGAGTCATTCATCTCAAAATAACATGGATCTTGATTGGAATGTTGATGTTGATTGGAACCCAATTAATGATGTAGCTAACAGTGTCAGTAATATGAATCTTAATCCTTCTTATGATCAGAATGCAGAAATTACCTCAGTTAAAGAGAATATTGCAGAGCAGCCTAATGTAGATAATGATTGGAATATTAAATCTATAAAACAAGAGCCAGTTGAAAATGTTACACTAAACACCTCTGATGTTTTAAAACAAGAAGCATTTAGTACAGAAACTACTGCTGTTATAAAATCTGGACCTTTTGATGTTTCTAAATCTAGTACCAGTAAGATAAGTGGAGACAATGCCAGCCCTGTAAATTATGACCAGTGGTATAACCAGATGGCAAATCCATCATCAAGTAATAATGCATTATTTGGTGCTGAGCGATCTCAACTACCCTCAAAACAGCAGCGGCAGCCAGAACTACCACAACCATCACAACAAGCTGTTGAAAATTACGAAAACATTCACCAACCAATAGACTTTGTCAATTTGGAAGTTGTTACACCGGAAGTTCCGGAAAGAGATTTGTATGGCTCGCGTGATTCAATTAACAAAGAAACATTGGACAATGATCAACAGCAAGTTCTACGTCAATCAAGTGCACCAAAAGAACCTGCAGTTCGTGATTTTAGGCAGGAAGTCAGCAACATTGAAGTTCCTACTGTTCAACAGATCCAACAGGCTATACCAACTGAGCAGCAGGTGTGTTTAAACTTACTGTTACTTAGATATTCAGTAAAATTGAATTTTTTTGTTGGTCGTTTGCCAAAACTCTAATAATACTTTAGAGGACGTTGTATTTCTTTCAAAATGTTTGCTCTATCAGTTTGAACGCCAGTGATGTGTTCAAAGTGTACATTCTGCTGTTTATTGAAATTCGCAACAGTTTTCAAATGAAGTTTCATGTTCGTTTTCAGACTCCTGACAATTACGAGTTCGCTTCGAATGACCGGAACACTTTCCTGGAAACGGGTGAACTCACAGATCCTCACTCTCAAACTGAGCAGCCGAGTAATCCAGTTCCGCCAAGTCAAGATGATGAAAATGACGAGGTGCCCAGTGACATTCCATTCCTACGCGAAGTGCCCGGTCAATCGGCCAGCGTCGATCAGCGTCGCAACGATCCTACTGGACAAGAGCAGTATGCCACTCAGGTCAGTGTTGTTCTCGGGCCTCGCGTGTCCGATCCACGCAGGAATGAACCTTCTGGTCAGGATCAGCAAACTCATGGACCGCCCTTACGCCCAAGTTTGCACGGTGAGTACTCGTTTCTATACATTATGACATGTGACATCCAATGTGTCTCGTGAATATTATTTTTTTCATATAAAATTATCAAACAATACTTTAGATGATAATTATAGTAGCGTAAACTACATTTATGTTCGCAAAGTTTTTCTTATCTGCACTCTTGAAGTTTTTGTATACAACGTTTATCATGCGTCGTACTGTGCGATGAATTTTATTGACGGTTATTACCATTGACAAGTTGATAAATTACACATGTAGAATATTTCCACTACACACTGTTTTTTCATATGAACGTCTTTAAATGAAGTAGACTTATAAAATTAATTTATTTTTATTCGGCTTTAGCTGATCGGACATCGGATAGACGCGATGTACCACCTGGCCAAGAGCGCTCAGTGCCCAACATCGTTCAACAAACCCAAGCATCCGCTCCAGTTCAGCATCAGCGAAGCAGCAGCAGTAGTGAATTGGACAATGTGAGCCTCAGCGAACGCCGCAACGATCCTTCGGGTCGAGAATGTTCCTTACCGCCAGTTCCGCCACCCACTCAGTCGCGGAACGAGCCATCGGGCGAGGAACAGCAACAACGTTTCACTGGTGCCACTGTAAATCAGCTAGAACCTAGAGAAATTCCAGGTCGAGGTAACAACGAGCCTGATGAGTCGATCGTATCGACGAACGATGCAGTGGCTACTAGACAAGTGCCCGGTGGATCGTCGCCTCAGGATTCCGTGCAGATGATGACAATGCCGGATGACAGGAGTCAAGCCGCTGGTGCAGCAAGAGTTGTCACGGGTTCACAGCAGACAGGCGGTGCTCCTTGTAAGTCACGAACAAAGATGATGATTTTTCAACTCGAGTTATCCTAATTGAAATACTTGTATTTTTAGCGTCGACCGTGGTGCAAGATTTGTCAAGCGATAACAGAAGCAAACGCGAAGAAGCTGTTGGTGCGTCGATCGGTGAGCGACAAACAGTCCCGCCGAATCGACGCGATTCTTACGAAGACGGTGACGACGAAGGTTCTGGCAATAGCAGGGACGAAAGTCGAGATAGGCGCAGAGAAAGTAGTCCAAAGCCAAGACACTCTCGGTATGATTTCAATCGAAAGCCGGCATAGTAAGTCTGCAATAATGTTCTACAAACATGTATAATGCTATTATTATTGCCTGTCCAATAGTCGTAGACGTTTCTTACTTTACATAATACTATAGTTTATAACTGTTTAGTAGTGCTCTCTTAAATGTAGATCTATTGAATGAACTTAAACATTTCAATATTATTTTCATTCAAATTTATTTATGGTTACTAAGGAGGTATACAACAATGAAATTTGGAAAAATTATTGGCAAAAAGCATGCATTACACATTTATTTCATTACTGTAGATAATTTACTCTGCTTTTTTGTTTTATAAACATTGGTTTTAATTTTTATCATCTTTTACAATAAAATTTGATTAACATTTTCAGCTACGACCGGGATCGAGATTTTGAGGACGATTACTATTACGATCGCCGTCGTCCAGCAGAATACGATCGTCAATATGGTTCTCGAGAAGATCTGGACCGTCGCGATACATCCTTCCGTGACGAGGACGATCGTCGTGATCGTTCAACGCATCCACGAGACGATCTAGATCGTCGCAATCGCATGAAAGACGACATGGACGAATCTAGGCGCAGACCAGATGATCGTAACGGTAGAAGGGATCGATCGAACGGTGATCCGAGACGCATGGATTACGATTCAAGATATCCCGCGAGAGACCGAGATTACATGGATAGAGATAGGAGGAGGGGTAGAAGGTATCCTGAATATGATCCAAGAGATCCGAGAGAGAACTACAGAAGAGACTACTACGAGGATGCATATGGAAGAAAGTAAGTCATTTTCAATTCAAGTCTACAGAATCTTAAAGGAGTTTTTAAAATCGTTTTATAATATTTTAGTAGTTCGAGACCGTCGAGCAGATCGTCTTACAACGACAGAGATCGAGATTACTACAGTATGCGTCCAAGAGACCCATATTCGAATTATGGTTACAGTGGTAAAAATTATCATTAAATAAGTAACTCAAATTTTTTAATCCGTTTTAAAATTAATCATAATCTAAATAATTTAGGCTACGAGTACGGTTCAACCAATTACAATCGTGACTATTATGCTTATTGGGAAAATATGCGGAGAACTGATCCTGCTGCCTACGCTGAATGGTATCATAAATATTATCAACATCAACAACAGGTACAACGAGGTGTTAGCACAACGTTTACTGAAGATCGAGCCAGTGTACATTCCGGTCGCAGTTCTTGTGATGAAAGGTAGAGATTGTTTTTATTTTCAAACTAAATGAATCATTCCAAAATTTCCGCATCATTTGATTTTAATTAACAAAATACTTTTGGCTAAAGCAACTATGTGTTGTTAAATTGCACATCCTTGTTATATATTGCATGTCAGATCCTTCGCTTACCCGAATGTATATCTGCGGCCGTCGAATAATGCCGCATCCATATCTTCTTACTTCAACTATGGATGGTCAAGAAGTCCCTCGCGAAGACGAAATTTATTTGGTCGAAGTAATTCAACTAGGTGTGACTTGAAAAAAAAAAAACAAGTAGAAATGCCAGTCGAATTAGAATAACATGCTTTTTTTATTGCGAAATATCCAAATGCTTAATCTTACATTATCAATATATATATATATTTTTTAAATTTTTTGTTAAACATGAAAAACGTTAAATTATCAAGTTTTTATTAATTTCATAAATTTTTGTGCAGAAATTCCAGTGACAAACGGATTCTGACTGATGTGTCAATGATGGAGGATCAAGTAACAACTGTATCTTCAAGGTTAACTCTAACTAAGTTCGCCTCGGCTCACGCTAAAGGTACTTTTACTATTGGATCCATATTGCACATGCCTGCTAGTTATCCAACTGAAGGAGAAAGAGCAAGGATTGATTTCCTGCCAATGGAGAATATTTTGTCACATGATCCAACATTCCGAGAACTTCGTTCTTATCCAGGACCGCTGATGAAGTAAATAAATGTTTTCAAACTTCTTTCGCATTTATTTTCCGATATTTAATGGACTTTTTGTTTTTTTAGGGGCATAACTCATAAAAAGACTATTATTGAATACTGTGAAAAGAAGATCAAAGAAGCCTCTACAAATGAAGACGTTTTCGAAGTATCATCTTACGTATTGTTGTATGAGTTAATGATTTTGTTGATTCAGCAAAACGGGGTAAGAATTCAATTATTCAATTAATAAATGAAAAATTTTGGAATTTTAGAAAATTTGTCATTATTTAAAATTTAATCAATTTTCCAGAATGTCGTTGGAGTGGACATTGCGACACTTTTATTGAAAAACAAAGATGCTTATCCTTATGAAGCCAACAATCATCAAAGAGACAGGAAACGTAGAGATTCCACTGTGTCTCAGCCATCTGAGGCTTCTGGAGGTGATAAAGGTGTTAATAATGACAATGCTGTGTTTAACCAAAATGAAATTGAAGAACCCGTCAAGCCTACAAAAACGATCCAACAGTTGACGGACGAGTTCAGAAATTATCTACTTTATGGTTTAGTTCAAGAAGCCCTTGAATTCGCGATGGTTGAAGGTTTATGGGGCCACGCTCTTTTCTTGGCTAGCAAATTAGATAAACGTACGCACGCGTCAGTTATGACACGATTTGCTAACAGTTTGCCTCCACAAGATTCGTTGCAGACACTTTATCAATTACATTCCGGACGCATTCCTGCCAATGTCACTGTGAGTAGAATGTTTAATCATTTTGTTATAACGTTATAATTTGTCTTACAAATACATTTTTTATTACAGAATGTGGTTGATTCGCGTGGAGAGGATTGGCGACCTCATTTGGCTATGATAATTTCCAATACTTCATCAAATCCAGATATAAATCGAAGGTCAATTGTTACCTTAGGTGATACTTTAGCATCGAGAGGCGATATTCATGCCGCTCACTTCTGTTACATTCTCACTCAAGCTGATTTCGGCTCTTACGGATCGAGCAATAGCTCTAAACTCGTTTTGATCGGTGCTAATCACCAAAAACCTTATTCCGAGTTCATGAATACCGATGCCATTATGCTGACAGAAATCTACGAGTACGCCCGGAAACTCAGCGAGCCATCATTCTGTTTGGCTGAGCTTCAAAGCTTTAAATTTGACATGGTCATTAAGATGGTTGATTACGGACTCATCGAAAAAGCTTTACTTTACATTGAACAAATAGCAACTAACATAGCTGCCAACCCGGAAAAGTACAAGCAGCCATTTATAAATAAAGTGTACGTTCTTGGCGATCGCCTCAAATATTACGATCCAGTTTGTAAAGATTCTGATGAAGATGCTGCCAATCTGCCTTGGCTCATTAACCTTACCGAAATTGTGGGCAAGTTTGAGAAGGGCGAGATAAAGGAGGTTGCTGCTAACGCCACAATAGCCGAATCGAATCTTGAATCTAATGACAACGCCCAACATCAGCAACAACAACAACAACAGCAGCAGCAGCAGACGTGGAATAATTACGGTATGGATAGCAATCCACCGTCGCTAATGTCAGTACCAGAAGTTGACACAAACGTAGCTTGGCCAACAAAACCTGTCAATGATGGTTATGGTTTGGATAATCAGTACGAACCTGTAAATGATAACCAACCGCAACAGTACCAATCTTATCAACAAGATTATTGGGCCAGTCAGCAGCAGCAGCAACAACAACAGCAACAACAGCAGCTACAACCTCAACAACAGCAAAATTATGATCAGCAAGATTATGGATCTTATCAGCAAAATGATTGGCAAAACCAATACGGCGCTGAGAAGCAAACTGAACAAGCTGACGCTCAAAACAAGTGGGGCTACGAGGTAGGTTTATTATTTCTATTTTATATGGTTTAAGTTGCTTTTTTTACAAAAAATAACGCGTTTTGCTGAAGGATGAAGGAAAGTCAAATTATGTCTGTGGTGCGATGAAATTTTAATTTTTAAGAAAACTTCAAAAGCAAATACAAATCAGATTCGTGTATATTTTTTGAATGAAAAATTTGCTTGTGAAGTGTTTGAGCAACTCGTCAAAGCATACCATAAACATTCGTAAGAGCTGATGATTTGTTCAAAATTTTGATAATTAACCCTGCACAAAAGTATTAGCAAGGAGGGGATTTGGAATATAACAAATGTAGTTCAAACAGAAAATACTAATTTTAATTCTTAATATTCATTAAAAACAATGGATTAAAAATTGAACTAGCATTGTTATAGTTTGTGCACAGTGTTGACCGAAACACAAAAATATTAAACCCACTTAAAGGTATTCCGATTCCTCCTCGCTAACAATATAAAAATTCACCTCACAAAAGTCAAGAAAAAGATTAACTAACATTTGTCCATCTCACCTTGTTCTCTTTAACGCTCGCAATTACCCCACACCATCCTTGCATCATACTGGGTCGAAATCGCAAAACGTTTTCACCCTCCATTGAAGAAGGATAAAGCTGCTACGGAACAGCAGCAAGCCAGTGAGGCTAAAACAGCGACGACAGCATCAATTATAACTGCGTCAAGTAATCAACCTAGTCCAGCGAAGAAAAGCGAAGTAAGTAACAGTAGTCCCGCTTGCAACTTAGTTAACACTCCCAAATTGATGCTGAGACAGCGCCGACGACCTGGAGCAAACCAGGACGTCAATGTCACGTTCAAAGCGCCGCCGCCGTTGGCGCAGCGTCTCCAAAAGTACCCGAAAACCAGCGCAGCTTATCCCAGACTATCAACTAATAATGCAAAAAAACCAAATCACTCGGACGATTCTGACCAAGATGTCAAGTCGGAGGTAAAAAAATCACCGAAAATCACCACCGACTTGGACATTCAGTTTCAGCGCATGAAATTAGAAAATCTCTCTCAAGTCGCCGAAGTCAAAACTGCAGTGAAGAAAAAAATAGACAGTGGACAATCGCTGAGGCAATATTGTAATTTTGACGAGAAGAAAGTTGTTAAAGTTGCTCCGCACATAAGAAGAAAGGAAGTTATTTACGACACTGTCGATGCCTGGAGTAGACATAACGACGCTCTTCGACCGAGATACAGGCCACTTATATTTGGTGGCACATATCCGATCGATGCTCCTCTAAACAGTGTCAATCCAATGATCAAGGATGCCACTGACAGTGATAAAAAACTTGCAATTACAGCAACTCGTAGCATCTCCAAGACTTTTGACATTGATGCTCCGACTGGTTTAAAATAAAAAAAATCGACGAATTTACGTGTGCATGTGTAATTTTTTTACAAGGGAAAATGGTGTTTTGTGCTTCATTTCAATTTTACAATGCAACAATGACCACGATACAAATGACATTTGACGTTCAATCTCAAATGAAATGACCAATGCTTCTTTATATTTACTGTAATGCTTTTATTACTTGTGATAGTACTGCGTCTATTAGATATGTCAATTTTATCTACTTAAGATGATGCCAAAATTTATTAATCGACTGTACAAAAATCAATCAATGTTGTTGATTTATCGACGTGCAATTATGAATTATTAAATTATCTATCTATACTTGCTTAAATATAATAAATTGTATATTACCTCTGCTTACATTGAAAAGTTGTTGACTTTTTTTGCTGCACAAATTGTAGTGTATATTCAAATAACGTACCTTATTAAAAAAAAAAAAAAAAACTGTAAACAAACGCAAGCAAAGTGTATTCTCGATGTCTGTCTCTTAGTTTTAAGATTTCATTATGTCTAAAAATCTTTTAGCAGAGGGACGAGTTAGCATCGAGGACAGACTTTGCCAGAACAAATTTGCGATAATCAATTTTTCTTTTCCTTTCCAGCCTCAGCAGCACCATCAACAACTACGTCCCCCAAGCATTTCGATGGGACCCAGTTCTGGCAGTAAACAATACGATCCGTTGGAAGAATTGGACCAAATGGAATCTCCCAAGCATGGAAAGTCAACGACCGGACAAGCGGATGCGAAAAAACAACAAGATAAGCAAGCTGATAAAAACAAGGCCAATAACAGTGGAAGCTCTTGGTTCGGTGGATTGTTCAGTAAATTGGCACCTAAACCGAAAAATCAAATGATTCTACCCGATGACAGCAATCCGACGGTGAGTTTGATGTCTGTGGTTATTTTTTTTTTCAACTTGAGTTTGTGAATATTCGGAACACTTCATCATGCATATGATTAAGCAGGGATACCTTTGGTAATTCGTACGTTAATGCAAAGTGGAGAAACGAAGCGCTACACGAATAATGTAACGAAAAACTTTGATTCATTTAATGATTTTCGTGTCTCTAACATGAGTACTAACACTGTTTAAATTTTTGGCATTCATTGACTGAGTTTTTTTTTATCAGAGTCTGATTTTCGGATTATTTTGTGCGTTTCATTGGTGACTTTTTAATCTGAACAAGTTCAAATTTATACGATTCTTTTTCTTTATCTGTAAACAGATCGTATGGGATCCAGTTTTGAAAAAATGGACTAACACAGAGGAGGGTGAAAGCGAAGGTGCAAGTTCTCTACCACCTCCGCCAAAGATGTCGGAACTTCCTGGCTTTAAGCCAGCTTCGAATCCTTTAAGCCCGGCTCCATCGAGCGGGCCGTCTTCACTACCACCCACCGGCACGCCTGGACTGGCATCGATGCCGCCTGCTGCGACTTCATCTCCAGGAATATCTAGTCCCTCGTCCAACGCAGACGATATTATGAACAGTACGAGAGTCATTTCTGGCGGTGGTAATATTTACAAGCTGTCGCGCGGACGCAACATGCGAGCCAATTACGTCGACGTTATGAATCCTAACAAATCGTCGGCGACTTTGGCCTCCTCGACTCCAGCTGGATCACCTGCTGCACCCACACCGCAACTTTTTATACCTTTAGCTGGTAAGTTGATACTTTTTCGATAATTATTTCCTAAAGAAACGTTGCGTTATTATATTGGCTGGTCTCAATGACAATTTTTTTTATTCCAGTCAACGATCCTAATGCACCTGTAGATTTTTTAAGCCCATCAGCGGCTCCAGCTCAACCTAACGATAATGCACATTCTTCGGTAAGTTGATAATTTTTTCTGCAAGATATTCTTAAAAACAGTTTCTTTTGAAGTAATTTAACATGTAATTATTTTTGTTATTTGTCAATTATTTGTTATGATTATTATTCATTTATTTTTCCGTTTTGTCTGTGCTGTTTTACATTATTTTTTTGATAAGTTGTACATTTCTGATTTTGTCTGACTCAAGTAGACGTTTTGAATTTTATTTTTCTTCAGCACGTCTACTTAACTGAACTTTCCCTTAGTTTTGTTTCCATGAATGTTTTCGTTGTGGATATTTTTTTATTTTTCTTTCAATCACCTATGTTTCAATAGTACGCACAGTCAAATATGAATTGTGAGAATGTAAGATGTATTATATTCAAAAATCTCAGCATGGTAGAATAATACAAATTTATTATGTTAAATGTTTAGTAGATTTTAAATTATATTTTGTCTCATCAACAATGTAATAATGTAGATATTATTAAACAATGGTAAAAAAGATACTCGACTAATTAAATCACTTTTCTTGTCTATAATGACTTTTAAAAATGATCCATACATTTTTAAACCATAAACTTTCGTTCCATGTCTAACTGCCAGCAGTTTGGGAAGCAGAACGATCTAGCCAAATAACAATTATTATCAACAGTAAGGACGACCAACAATATTTTCATAATTCGGAGACTGTAGATAACGATTCTTCTGAGTATACTGAATGTTGATTTGCATTTGCCTATTTACAATTATTATCATTATAAATAGTCTCTCGAACATCAGTTTTTCAACCACGTTTTCATTCGAAACTCGCTTCTTTATAATTTGCATGTTGATTTTTCAAACATTTTTTTTTTAATATTTTTGTTATTTGCGCTAGTTTGGATCTTTTTTTTCACCCGATAAATATTTCTGAAATGAGCTTTCTATCTGGTTTGGGACTTTGTTTTGAACATTCCCCACTGTGTGTTAATAATCCGTGCACGTGATGATCTAAACAAAAATAGCTAACGCATCTAATTCCAATTCCATTAATCGTTGAGCTATTAACTCTCATTACTGCTGTCATATATTAAAATATTATCAAACGAAACACAAACAATTTGAGACGATACTTTAATTACCAAAAACGCACTATTTCACGAAACACAATGACAGCTCTCGCGTTGGAGCTCGGCCAGTTCGCTGTCACGTGAGGTGCAGAGTTACACGATGAGGGATTCGCGACACCTACAGCGGGAAAAGGTAAAATTCTCATCACTTCTGTAACTGCTCTAAAACCAAAGTACCTAATGGCGTCCGCTGCATTCGGCGAGCGATTGGTATTCATAGCCAATTTCATACTAAAATATTTATGAGACTGCGAAAAAAAAACAATGCTGAATTGTATTTGTTGCAAAACTAGGGGAAAGCTTACCGTGACAATTTTTTTAATAGTAATTTTTCGTTGCTAAATTTTTTAATTCAATGCTACATTTATTTCGCATTCTTTCATTTGTTTGTGAATGCTTTACGTATTAAATGTAAAATTTTTCCAGAATAAGTGCCTGAAGCATACACAACAATCGGCTTATTCTTAATTATATCATTGCAAACAGCACATAAATACATCATGATATATGACTTATACTACAGATATATCAGTGACCAGATGAAATTTATACTCATAAATAAATCTTTTTCTTTTCTTTTCTCCTTCGACTTTTTCCTGCATCATCGAAATAAAAAAAACAACTTCTCTCGTCTCTCTAGGGACCAATGATGTACAACCCCGAAAGTATGAAGGATCGATCACAGAAGACCCATCAAGTTCGCAGTCGCTATCCACCACGATAATAAACGAAGAGAGAACTAAACGCCAAGACACAGTGGGTATTTAACAATTGGGGTCTCGTGCAATGTGTACAAAAGAAAGAAGTTACGGTGACACACTGCCTTCTCTTTTTCGACGCTACTTTATTATACGATGTACGCACATGTATATCGTGAACAGATTATTTTGTCGATATACATGTGCGTACATGAGTGTTTGTGTGTATGTGTGAATGTATGAGTGTGAATATAGAGTTTGTACATATATATATTGTTAACTCCAGTTTTTGTCTCCACTTTTTGAAGTAATTAACACTTAGTGCGTCAGACTTCGTAGATCGTAGTTTCGCATTTCTGATTGAACGATTTATTATTATATTTATAGTGCAATAATGGATAAAATTTTTTAGCAAAGAAATTTAAAAAAAACGTAGAAACATAGATCGATGTTGCAAGTGAAAGTCTGATTTTTTATAAAAGCAGTCTGCGCTGTGTAGATGGAAATTAGGCGACGAAAAATCAGTTCCTCGTTGAATTGTAATCACGTAGAATCGTTCTTTTGAACGCACCCCGAGTTTTCCGATCTTGACAACGCAAGAGCTCTTTTTGATCCACTGATTTGTAACGATTGCTGAAACTAGAGAAATAAAACTTTTTTATAGTGCGCGTGTTGTATTGGACTTTTACATTTTGGCTAAGAGAGCGCGTGATATGTAGTTTTAGATGCATCATCTAATTGATATTACATCGATGAATACACCTTCCTCTTAATAAAAATAGGCAATTTTGAGAATTGCAAATTTTAAAAGTTTATAGGAAATCAAAAAAAAAGTTAGGGATAATTAGGTATGTAAAATTAATAACAACCGAGTCTGCTCATTTTGTCGATATGATAAAGCATTCAAAAGACGCAAGTGCTGATGTAATGCATGTGGCGAGTCGTTGGAACAATACGTCGTTTTAAACGCACATGTTTCATTCAAACGATTGTAAAGAAATATGATGTTTTTACTAATAATGGTTACAGGGAGAAAGACGAAAAGTATATATATTTAGATTTAGATAGTTATTATTTTCTATTCAATTCACTTTCTAATAGTTAATTGAGAAAATGGATTTAATTATCTATCCATTTAAAAAACTGTTATATTTCCATATACTATATAATTATTTTTTATTAACTAGTTCTGTAATTAAGTTTTTTTGTCATTTATCTTTCGACTTATTTCTATATACTGTAAATGCTCGAATGAGAAGTGGAGAAAAGTGGAGGATATAGTTCATGTTATGTATATTATCAGAAAAGAGATATATATATAAGCTTAAAATTGAATCATTATTGATGATTATGACGAATTTTGCTCATTGTAATTATCAAAAATATCATCAGTTATCGATACAAACAATCGCGTATTGAGAATATATACACAAATTAACAGCATGATGGTCTACATATATATACAGATATATAATATTGTACATACAAAATATACACGATGAATTCCCCTTTGCAATTGTCTCATTGGAGTATCATAGAGATATATACATGAATAATATTACATTCGGAGCTATCCAACTTATTGGGCCGATTCTATTATGATAAAATTGAACACGATTGTTAGTCGAGTTTGTTTCACTGCAAAACGAAAGTTTTGTTACTTACCTCATTTATCATAAGTAAGGTTTATTTGAGTGAAATTTTATTAGAGCTTGACATTCGCGTGTGTACATACGAAATAATATTTTGAATTAATTGTCTTACATCACTGTTAGCTTTTCTTGTCCACCGTAGATTTAAATGTACCGATAAATTTGTTATGTATTGTGAAAAAGAACATTTTTGTCTCCCGGTTTTTTTTTGTCTCTATATGTTTCCGCGTCTTGTTTAACGTTGATACGACGAACTTTTAAAAAGAATGCCAAAAAAGCGTCTGACGAAACGATTTTTATTGACTTTGCTTTTCAATCGTTCGATCGACTATATAGCTAGAAAATTCAATTTAATCCGCTGGAATTATCGAAATCAGAATTCATTTAATATTATTAGTGTATGAACATGCAGATAGCGTGCGAGCTCCGTCCGTATATATAAACATCTATATATAAAGTCGACATACGAATGCAGAGAGAAAGAGAGAAAGAGCCAATTTGAGTGCGCAGTGATAATAATTATTATGTTATTTATGATATGCGATGGATTTTCCGATGTATACACATATATTATATGTACGCGCGAGTTAAAGTTGAATGCAAAGTATTATTAATAACGAAATCTTTATAATTAACAATTAAGTGTATACGTTCGTGTATGATATTCGGGGAAATGGATGCGGTCCTATTTTCTTTTTCTTTTTTTTATTACTTTAATGTACTTTGGCTTGACATATACGCAATATATGTATCACGTTATTGAAATATTGTAAAAAACTAAATCCCGAACCGTGTGTTGATAGAAAATGAGGCGTGCGATGGTGCTCTCTGTCGCACGCTTTATTTTTTAATTTATTTATTCTACGAATAGCTCGTGAATTATATTTATTATATTTGGCAGGTGGTTATGATTATTATATTATTAATTTTATGTTTATTTTTATTATTATCTTATTATTCATTATTAATATAATTATTCTTTATGTGTACCATTGATGAAACAATAAATGCTGAATTACACATGAAAAGCGCTGACTCGCCTCGACTACGTTTTTTTTCTCTTCTAACCCAACTACTCTATATACAGCCACCTTTTTTTACTAATACCGTACTGTTACTGCTGCTCGTACGCGCGGGGCAAGGATGATCGACGAACCACCTGTAAGCCTATACGCACACAGCTTCACAGAGACTCGAGGTACGTAGGTACATGCACACTAGCACGAAGCAGGCGAGGAAGCCTCGGAGAGTCGTGGCGGTCGGTTGGGGGTGGCGGGAAGCGCTTGCGCGAATCGTCGCGATTGGCGCTTCGTTTTCAAAATATACATGGCAGACACGAGCAGAGGTGGGAGGTAGCAAAGGGAAAAAGCTCCGTGCGAAACCACGTCGTCGTCGTCGTCGTCGCTGCTCCTGCTGGCTGCGGATGGGGTATCATGCTGCTGCTGCTGCTCTATGTGTTTTGGACGCGCCACTGCCGCCGCCAGTTATAGCTTAGCTCGGCTACGCGGCAGACGGACGCGCTGCAGCACAGCCGTCGTCGTCGTCGCGCTAATAGAGCGCGATGTGTAGTGGTTCCGTTCGCCCCCCGTAGTGATGATAAAAAATAAAAAAAAAATGATAATCGTAGAGATAAAAACAAAAGATAAATAAAAGAAGTAGTGACAGTTCGCGTTCCTGCTAGACGCTCGTATCGCCGTAGGAGTTTATTTTTTTCAATTATTAGTGCCAGTGCTTCGCTTTTATTTTAATTATATTGTTTTTCCTCCTGTTGGTCTCGTGTACAAAGTATATAGTTTTTGGTGTGATGTGCACGAAGAAAAGGTGAAAGAGAAGATAGAAGTGTGCGATATAATAATAAAGTTAGTGTCTCGTGCCCAAATTGTATCGTTATTGTGATTCAAAAGTATACTCGCAAGGCTCTTAGATTTATTCATTATATAGTTCAGTGTATAGTGTCACGTACTCGCGTATAGCTGCGGATACAAAGAAAATCATGGCCACTTCTCGCGAGGAGACGAAAAAGACGATGCGCCGAAGCTGACGGACGGATCTTCTCTTCCTCAGCGATCGCCAATTTTTTAAGATCGGTTCAGGTAGGCACTCGACTCGCTTGGAATTCCATTACATACATAAACACGTACGGCGTTATAATCGAGAATTCTCGTCCTGTGGCTTCTTATCTTTCTCTCTCTTGGTATCGCTCGGGAGAGAAGAGCACGACGACGACGGCGACGACCAGGACAAAATCGCGAAATCGAAAACGAAGCCACTCGCCTGCATAATGGATATTTTCTCTTATCGCTTATAATGCATCGGCGGCGGCTGATCGATATAATACCATATTGTATAGTCGCGCGCGCTATACGTCGCTCGTCTCACGCACTGCACGAGGCGCGTCACAGTGCACAGCGATCACCGATCAAAATTTCAATATCCCTGCGCGTTTTCAACGCGCTCGCGGGGCGCAAGAACGGGGGGCTCCCGCGTAATCGAAAAGCTGTCATTTGCATAAGATGCGCGGCGCTAGGCGCGTCATAAATCTCGTTCTCGCGCGTCGCGTCCCATATCTCTCGCATCGTGTCGTTGTTGTTGGACGAGGGAAGGAAAAATTGTTCTTCGCGGCTTGTCAACGAACGTCGCAGGGAAAAGTCGCGCGCGCGGTATATGGCATGCAACCTGTTGTGTTGGGAGCTTGCGAGCGCGCCTCCAAGCTGTATCGATCGCCGAACGTGCGCTTCTATCTTATTTCCAGCGATATGCTTCCTGTGTGTATAAGTTATATGTAATACACAATTCATGTTCAAGATTGAGGGATTCCGCTTCTCTCTTTCTTTTTTAGGCGACTTTGCTTTGTGCGATGAGAACGAGTGGACCACAGGAGGTAAAATTGAGTTCTGATACACTTTGGATTATTGTTTTTGCACAGTCCAAGAAATATCTCTGTAATCATCGTCATGTACGAAAGGGTTGCCCCTTGCTGAGCTGAGAAAATTCGTTTATTCATAAACGAATCAGCACGAAATTACGAATGATCGAAAGGACGACGGAAAATTCAATGAAACTTTTTTCTCTTAATTCCCCGCCGACGTCCATTCGTCAACTTGTCGAGCTTGTAAAGCAATTTTAACGATTAAAAAGCACGTACAACAAAAAAAAGGTTTAAACAAAGGATCAGTACACTTGTAGCGAGTGTATGTGCACGCACGCACAAACAATATACGTACAGGCTCGAAAAACACCTTATCTTTATACGCGAATCTAAGGTATATGTACCGCTGTGAAGTATGTCCTCCGCGTGCGCGGCGCACAAGTACTGTGTGTATGATTTTTAAATGCATGCTCATATACTTACGTAATAACTGTGCGCGCGTGCATGGAAGCCAACAGCTTAAGGATAATATAACGTTCACTCTCACGCTATGCACGCACATACACTCTCACACTCACACGTAGAAAAAAGAATTAAGCTCGAGTGGTTGGATTATTATTTTTTTATTTTATTACGCTCGTCGACGCGTGGACGCCTGGTATGATCGCGTTGTCTGGCTCATGGGTCGCGCAGATAAATAGTGAGAGAGATATATAGCATAAGAAGGCAGCGAAAGGGTGTGATAAAATCGACAGCTTCTGTCCGTTTCGTATCATTACCTCTCTATTAATGTCATTATTTATATCTCGCGGCTTCTATGAATAACGACGCGAAAGCTCGCTTCATTTTCAAATTATATTATTCTTATCGCGCTCGGATGTTACGAGCTTTATTGCATTATGAGCTTGAAAATTGCGATCGATCGAGGCTAAATAGTACGATGTAAAAAAACTTTGAGCTCGCACGATGCAATGATTTTTCCAAGGAGTGAAAAAAGCCCGTGTAATTACTAGTTTACAAGCTCGACGCGGCGCGCTTGATCCGATCCTATGTGTTTGTGTATTCGGTGCAATTCCGCTATTAGGTACTGCTGCTGCTGCTGCTCTCGGTACATTGCGAGTGCACAACGAGTATGTGTCTGTGTGTATATATAAAACCTGTTGCTCGCGCGCGAGCTGCACGTAGCAGCAGCCAAAGTCCGCTGCGCACCGTCGGTACACGAGCTTGCACACACACGCACACACACTCACACGCAAGCGTGTGCACTCGGGGAGCTTTTGTAAAATTATTTATTACACTCGTACGCAAACGAGATAGAGCTAGATACAGAGGAAAGGGAAAGAGCTCTTTGAATTCGTTGATAAAACTTTTGTTCCGTTCGGTACGCTCCGCACAGTTCTGCAATAGTGAGGGGGTGGAAAAAGCAACAGCTATAGCTTTGAAGCTACTCCCATGGTCGAACAATAAAATCTGCTTTAATCAAAAACAACTTTGACGTTTGTATATACCCGTGAATATTGCTCTCTTTCTTTTTTTCCTTTTTTCATTATTAATTTTTTTCGTCCACGTTGACTCGAGCTTGCACCTTTGCGCATCGGTCGCGTATACGTATAGCTGCCCGTTGCAAATGATTAGCAAACAATTAATAAAACTGCCCGGCTTACGTACACCGTATTATGGAAGTCCGCGCGCGTCGGACAAAAGCTTTGGCAAAGTTCGCGCGCGCTGCTGCACATAACTCACGAGGCGAGTTCGACGAGCCAACGTGCAGCAGAGACTCTACTAACACGGAATTCCTTGAGCTTTTCTGCTTTGTCCACGATGCGTGTATGCGAGAGTGTGTGCGTTCGTTCGTTCGTTTGTACGTACGTGCACGTGTATACCGCAACTGGGAAAAAAATCCACTTAGGTTCTGTATGGATCGCACGACTAGAGAGTATGTGTGTGCATAGGTATATTACGCGTCGTAATGACAAAGTTTCCGCACACGCGTATATATATACTCGGCATACAAGTCCATTAGTGCGAGCTTGCAGTGTCAGTAGCTTTTCTCTATACGTATATATATACGCAGCGCAAACGTCACGGCGCGCGGCTAGTTGCGCTAACGTACATCTCGACCAATACTTTGTGTTATATACGTATATAAATACGTCTCTGCGGAGCAGCTGCAGCCGCGTAAGTGAGACACTCCCGTGCGATGCGATTGTGCTTGCATCTGTGCGACGAGGCGTGCTAGAAATAGAGAAAGACATAGGGAATAGAGAGACACAGAGAGAGTGAGAGTATGGCAAAGTTTAATGGATCGCACGCACGCATCTCTTTAGCCAGGCTGCGCCGACGGCGCTGGAGCTGTTGCTTGTTTCCAGTTTAAAATTGAGTTTATTTTTCCCTCTCTCTGTATCGCACTCTCGACGCTCTGACTTTCTGCATAAAAGACAATTATACACCTAGGCCTTGTGCCTCCTTCTACTTCTTGCGGTATACCAATGGACTATAGGTGTACTACACACGTACTATACACGCGCAGAGAGCAACAAGTTTGCAGTGGCTCTTTCATCGCTTTATATGAACTAGGATGCATGATCTCTGCTACGTGTTTTGGTAATATACATCATACCACTGCTGCTGCTGCTGCTGCTGCGGATTATATACGTGCAACGTGACTCTTAGAAAATAAAGATCGTATGCGAGTGCCTGATTTTTTTTAGTATTACATGACTCGGGCCGGACTTGTCGATTTTGAGTCGAGTCAAGAAAATTCGGGTACCCCGGAATGTAGAAAAAGCTTTTTGGTTTTAAGTTTTTACCGATCACGTCTTTAATGACAGGAATAGTCAGTCGTTCAGCAAATTTATCAAAATCTTTAACTATAAATTCAGGACTGCGCATCATTACTTGACGTTTATAAAAAATCCAGCATATGATGGGCCGGACGAACCAAGTTGACTAAAAATATACATAGAATAGTAATTAGCAGGCATCTGGTTAAAAAATGAAGCATTACCATGACAGTGAACAAAGATGTAATGATAGTCGATACTACGAGATTTGAGTAAAGCCCAATCACATTAATACAATTTTTATTGAACTTTTAGAAAAATTCTTAAGTAATTATCTATATATATTTACAATTGTTAAGAACAAAATCAGCACTTTTCATTATTTCACTGATGAAATACACGCTTTTCTCTGAGAAACTATACGGAGCATTTAATTACAATAAGTTAGAGCATTTTGTACAAACTGTATCACTTACTCATAAAAACTTGATTATGGAAAAAACGGTTGAAATTTCTTTACCAACATTCATTGCAAGCCATGAGCTGATTTACGTTTGGTTTAAAAAAAAAATCAAATTTTTGATTGAAAAATAATCAGTGTTATGTAAAAAAATTAGCTACAGTAGAACTTCCTAGTTCTGGATCACAGACCTTTCCCAGAATTTTTTATAGTCTCCTGGTACATAATAATGAAACTCCCTATGTTCAGTTTTATCCCATACGCCTCGAGGTTCATTTTTATAATCGTTTTCTATTTTATTTGAAAATGGACCTTAAGACTTATAAGATAAAATTAAGCATACGAAGATTCATTATTATGTAAGTATGAGATTAACAAATGTTCCTTTGTTCAAATTTATTATAAGACACATTTATATTGAGATCTAAAGTCTACACACTTTTTGTAAACAGCTCATTTACGATTGCTTAAATTGATTCTTATTTTGTACTTTTCACACATTCACATGCAAAAGGATTGACTTTCTAAGCTAATAAAATGTTGGGCATAAAATTGCATTTGTATTAAACAATTTGATCGCATTTACCACATGGGTAATCTTATTAAACTTCCATAATTATAGAATAGGTAGTTTTTGTGGATTGTAGAGATTTTTTTCGGTGTCAACGCAAGTTTGACAGAGTCTCATATTTATTTTTTCACTTATCGCGTTCATCATCTTTACAATATTTTATGTACGGATTTTAGGTGTCCACGGTGCAATTTGATTAATGCCCAAATTTTTTGGCGCTTGTAAAATCTTTGCGACTTTTATGTACTGTCTTTTGGTGTTTTATCAAATTGCCCCGAAGCCCAAATTTCTTCTCGCATCTGTGACATGCGAAATCTTTCCGACCTTCATGGACTGTCGTTTGGTGTCTAGTCAAAGTAATTTGCTGCCCAAATTTCTTTTCGCACTTGTCGCATTCAAAATCTTTGCGATTTTCGTGGACTGTTTTTTGGTGCTTTAACAAATCTGATCTATATCCAAATTTCTTTTCGCATTTTTCGCATGCGTAATCTTTGCGACCTTCATGCAATGTCTTTTGGTGTATAAGCATAGCCGATTTTTGTCCAAATTTTTTTTCGCACTTGTCACATGCGAAATCTTTCCGACCATTGTGGACTGTCTCTAGGTGGACGATCAAACTCGATTTTAGTGTAAATTTCTTCTGGCACTTATCGCACCCATAATCTTTTCGACCTTCATGGACTGTCTTTTGGTGGACAAGCAACTGCTGTTTATATCCATATTTCTTTTCGCATTTTTCGCATGCGTAATCTTTGCGACCGTCATGTATTGTCTTTTGGTGTCTGTCCAAATTGCTCCGTTCCCCAAATTTCTTCTCGCACTTGTCGCATGCGTAATCTTTTCGACCTTCATGGACTGTCTTTTGATGAAAAAGCAAAACCCTTTTTTGTCCAAACTTTTTTTCGCACTTATCGCATGCGTAATCTTTTCGACCTTCATGGACTGTTCTTATGTGCAAGAGCCAATTTGATTTATTTCCAAATTTCTTTCCGCAATCTTCACATAAGTAATTTTTGAAAACTTTCAAGGTAAAATCTTTCCGACGTTCGTGTGCTGTCTTCAAGGGAAAGAGCAAATGTGATTTTTTTCTAACTTTCTCCTCCCACTTGTCACATCCAAAATCTTTGCAACTATCATGTACTGTCCTTACATGTCTGAACAAACTTTGTTTATTTCCGAATCTTTTCGCACACCTTTCACACAAGTAATCTTTGAAAACTTCGTGGAATATTTTTCTATGCTTGAGTAAAGTTGATTTATTTTCAAATTTCCTCTTGCACTTGTTGCATAAGAAATCTTCGTGATCTTTGTGTACTAATTTTTGGTGCGTGGATAAACTTGATTTTTTCACAAATTTCTTCTCACATCTGTTACAATCGAAACCTTTTCGGCCTTTGTGTTCTGATATTAGGTGTCTACTAAAATGACTTCGAAACTTAAATTTCTTTTCGCACTTGTTGCATGCGAAATTTTTTCGTTCGTTGTGAATCGCGTCTCGGTGCATTTTCATGTTTGACTCTAGTGTAAATACCTCCTGGCAAATATCACAAACGTATTTTTTGTCGTCTAAAACGACAATGTCGGGTTCACTTGAATTATCTTGAGAAACAATTTTCTCGGATTTCTTCTCACTTTTATCCATTTTAGTGCCTAAATTAAACAATTGATTAAATTTATCTTTTAATGATATGACTTGTTTCATCGGAGAAGACAATATTTACACTAATTTATTTTTACTATAAACATGATTTCGAGGGAAAATGTCACTGTTTATAATCATATTGTTTACAATTTAGTTACCGATTTATCTGTTTATACATTGTACAATATCTGAAATAAAACTAAATTATTTCAAAAAAATTCCTTGTAATATCGGTTCAACAGATTCTTACAAAATATAAAATTTACTTTACTAGTAAGTTTCAAACGCGCTTCGCGCGCGTCAATTTTTTTATTCGTGGTTACTTAAGTACTGTCTGTTGACGACAGTTAGGCGCTCGTACCGAGTCGGCTCGCGTCGAGCGTCGTCGTCAGTGCCAGCCAATCAGAGGTCGTTTTACGATGCTTCACTTTTCGGCCGTTTTCTTTTTTATAAGTAAAAAAGAGAAGAGAGAAGATAAGTAGATTATAAGTAGATGATACAAAATTTAAATATTCATTCTATCTCCACATTTATCAGATATTATAACTGAAAATCCATCAGTGGTTATACAAACGCAAGGTCTAAGTTCATGCCCATGTCTTTTAATTTTTTCAACACAATTCAATCCAAATTAATTCCAATTACTTTCTATCATTTGATAAAATAGAATTGAGATCTTGACTAAGTCACACCATTAACCATTCTTTCACTTTCGTAACGTTGATGTTGCGAGTAACTTTAGTCAGTACAGCATTTTTTATGTTTATCCAAATGTGCCGCGTTTTTCTCAATTTTTCGCAGCATTATCTTGTATAGTTCGAACTGATAATTCATTATTTTCATATTTTCTTACTAAAGCCGCTACTTGTTCACCGCTTTCGAGTAGATTTAACATTTTTATTTATATCAGAAATTTTTAAGACATTCATGAATTTGAATGTTTTTCTTATTGTACTGGAAGCCATAATTTGTTTTTAATAATATCTGATTAAAATATCTATAAATAAAAAAAATTGGTTATGTTTTATGTAAAAAAGAGCAATAAAATTGACTATTTAAATCCGCGTATACAGCGTAAGTCCGAAACTCGGGATAAGAAGGTTTTCCTGTCCTTGAATAAATCGGGTATTCGAAAATTTGAGTAATCGGGACGAATTTTCTTGGGCACTCTCAAAGCCCTGTAAGCAAGGAGAGGCAAGAATCATATGCGTATGAGAGCCAGAGAGAGAGAGAGAGAAAGTTTGCTGTTTTGAATTAAGATGCCGGTGAGAAATACATATAATGCATTCGCTTCGAGTCGCTACAGTCCTAGCGCGCTCTTTCCGTCCTATAGATGCCATTAGTCTCGAGAGTCGTGTACGTGCATCCGTATTACAATGACATACGTGACGCTGACGCGATACAATTCAATGTGCTTGCGAGTGTAATTCTGTTTCTGCATCCTCGAGAGTAGTCTGTGCTTGCCCTCCTCCTCCCGCGCGATCATACATACGTATAAAAGACAAAGCCAGCTACAGCGAGCGAGCTTTGCGAGGCCCTGCGCAAAGTTTCGAGTGTGCGACGTTATATACATAACAACCATACCCGTATACCCTACTAACACGTATACCCTATTTCCCATGCAACCGTTCAAAGATTCCAAGCGATTATGATTCCAAGCCTCGAAATTGAATTATAATTCGCTCCTTCAGATATACATATACACGAGCAGCAGCAGTAGCAGCAGCAGCAGCAGTGGCATAGAAACATTTCTCCACTGTACAGCTATCCATACTATGGGGAGACGTTTTGTCTTCGGTGGATCTCTCCTCTTCGTTGGCATTGTTTGCCAGGCTCGCTACGCGCCACTACTGTACACTACAGCAAGAGAGCTGTGCAATGCATAAATATATATATAACACGTGAAAAGCACGCGCGGGGGTATTACGAAATAAATTACAAGCTCGTTAAAAAATTCTCGCTACCGAGTACTATATTACTGCGCGCGTCGAGCTATAAAACGATTTCGTGTTTTTAGTCGAGAGAGAGTGAGAAAGCGTAGGAAGGAAGAGCTGCGAAAAATAACACAAGCCGCTTGCTCTGCTGCTGCCGCTGATGTTGCTGCACGCGCGAGCTGCAAAATGCCTTCTCTTCTCCTCCCTCCCTCCACGGTCGTTGTTGTTGAACGCTTGGGTTAACGCAAAAAAATGTCGTTTGCATAACGGTTACTACGGGCAAACAATTTGTCTGCTCGGGCGTGTATATAATTAAGCTCGACGCCCATCGCCACACTGCTCTCTCTCTCCCTCTCTTCCTCTCTCTATAGATATGTATAATACTCTGAATTTGTTTCGTTAACTTTGCTGCTTTGGTGCGCGTTAACCAGTCCGCAGCTGTGGCTGCTGCCGCTGATGCTTCGCACTATGGTTAATCATCGACACGTCGAACGCCGAAGTGTATACGAAGCATTACGACTCGTTAATCTTTAGTATTGTCGGTATGTATATTTGTATGAATTTCCACCGCTGCTGCTGCTGCAGTCATTACACTGCTTGTATCGAATGTTTTGCTAGTTATTTCAACTGCATATTTCGTGGATTAAATGACGAATGAATACTCATTTTTCTTCTCTCGGTACTTTACGTACCCTCTCTGCTTTTTTATCCCGTCTTTCTCGTTTTTTTTTTCAAGAAATTAACCCGATACGCGAGAACCGCCAAACTTGTTATACACAACGAAACTTTTTCTTACTCTTCTTTTTACACTTTAAGCACCCATCCGCGGAACTTTTTCATTTAATTTAACCAATATTGCATTAACATTCGGCGTGCCGGACTTGGATTTAGTTAAAAGTATGCGCAGTTTACTCTCGCGGGCGAGGATTAATGGCAGCTTTCGCGTAGTTGTATGCACTACTTATACATACGATACAAAGGCGAATCCGCGAGACGAGAGCCTTAACACGCGCCGCCGCTCCGCAACCCATAACTCTTCGCATGTGCCGAGTAAAAGTCTCGTTGCCCCGGATGATGAAATATGGCAGAAAAAGAAGTTTGTCAGACGTGCACGCGCACGCACGCGTATACATATACGTAATCTTTCCTTTTTTATGCATATTTTGTATATATTTTTCACAAGAAAAATGAAAGCTTACCCTCTCGTGTGCATTATCGCGTGTGTGTATACATAATACATGTAGGTATGCGCAAGTATACGTTACACAAGCTCGTGTGTAAGATGCATCTCTCCGTCAACCTTACCCGGGCGGCCGCGCGCGATAATGACGCATATAAGCTCGGCTGTACGGCGCCTCGCGCGTAAATGCACCTGTGCTGCGTCAAAGCTCGCTCGCGCCGCCCCGATATCCCAAGACGCGCGTGGACGACCATACGGCCAAGCAAAGTTCCAACGTCGTCGTTGTCGTGAGACGTATTATTTTACGCAAACTCGATATGCATCTCGAAAGACAAATGATATGTGGCGTGTGTAAGCACGACTGCTGATCTCTCTTTTCTTTTTTTTTTAATAAAAATATTAATAATACTGTTTGCTTGTTTGCGCTCGCAAAGCTCGCACACAGCTCCGTGAATATAGATCCCACATATTTTGCTCTTGCGAAATGCGCATCACCTAAAAGAAAATAGAATCAACGAATTTTTCACTATCGCCATGAAAAAGGAGTACGGAGTTTTGTAGGTCGTTCGTCATCTTCGCTTTAATTAAGGCAATCTTGACGCAACGATCTGTGCACGTCGGCCGCCGCGCGTCCGATCGATCGTTGCGTTGCGCCGTTTTACAGCAGCAGAGCTCGAGTCGTCGTCAGCTTTAACCCGCTCCACTTTTTTGTGGATCGTTTTTTTTTGTACATCATGAATCCCTCTTCGTATCCTTGCACTCGCCAAGCCATTAGCCTTTTGAAGTGAAACTTCTATACCTATACAGGCGCGTTGGGTACGAGGAGTTAATCCGTAAAAGCGATTACTGTGCGGCTTCGAAACAATAGTGGTGTAATATCAGAGATGAAGTTTATATATTGGTGCTTGCAAAGTTTAGAATCTGCCACTTGAGCGCTGCGTCTACTACATGCTCAAAACCAATTGGTTTTGGGACCCAGCAGCGTCTATGTGTTGATCCATGCGCTGTGATTTTTCGGCGCTCTCGAGTGCTGAGACATTCAGCTAGCACTCCCTTCTTGTTCCACTGCGGGCCGTTGCACTGTGTGCCGCGTGTTTCATGCAGATTACTCAGTTGAACTTATTGAGCGTAATAAGGTATATAAATATAAACTATTTTTTGAGGAATTATTCGAAGCATATGAATGCAAGGAGTTCGCGAAATTCGTGTAATAAACTATTCATAAAGACTGGATTATCATGTGAAGTGAAATTAGATTCGCATAATTTTGATTATGAGAAAAAAGTGATTGAACGATTTTTAATGAGTTAATATGAAAGCGGACCATTATAAAAAAATGTATTATCATGATAAACGTTGTTATAATACAGTTAGGATGTCTAATTACGCAAAATGAAATTAAATCCAATCAAACTTTTTTTAATTTGAATCAATGTATCAGAACAAGTATCAATATATTCTAAAATTTACTACAAGTTTTCACTAATTAAAAAATCTCATTTGTTCGATGTATTTGAGACGTAATGTCTTATCATATTTGTGGCGTACAAAATTTTAATGATCTTCGTGGACTGCCATTTGGTGCCTAAACAAATGCCATTTGTGTCCATATACCTTTTCGCAATCGTCGCACGCGTAGTCTTTGCGACCCTCGTGGACTGTCCTTTGGTGAGAGAGCAAATGTGATTTTTGGCCAAATTTCTTCTCGCCTCGTCGCATGCAAAATCTTTCCGACCTTCGTGGACTGTCCTTTGGTGCTTCAACAAATCTGATTTACTCCTACATTTCCTGTCACAATTATCGCATATGTATTCTTTCTAACCTTCATGGACTGTCGTTTGGTGTCTAATCAAAGTATTTTGTTGCCCAAATTTCTTTTCGCACTTGTCGCATTCAAAATCTTTGCAACTTTCGTGGACTGTTTTTGTGTGCACGAACAAATTCGAACTTTTTCCAAATTTCTTCTCGCACTTGTCGCATGCGTAATCTTTGCGACCTTCGTGTACTATCTTTTGATGTCTGTACAAATCCGATCCTCGTCCAAATTGCTTTGGACAGTAGTCACATGCGTAATTTTTGCGACCTTCTTGGACTGTTCTTTGGTGGCAAAGCAAATGTGATCTTTGTCCAAATTTCTTCCCACAATCATCGCATGCGTAATCTTTGCGGCCTTCGTGGACTGTCTTCTGGTGCAAAAGTAGATACTGTTTTTGGCCAAATTTCTTCTCACACTTGTTACACACGAAATCCTTGCGACCTTTGTGTACTATTTTTTGGTGTTGGAGTAAATGCTGTTTAATTCCAAACTTTTTCTCGCAATACTCACATGCATAATCTTTACGACCTTCATGGACTGTTCTTTTGTGTCTAATCAAGGAGCTTATATCGACGAATTTCTTTTCACACTTATCGCATACGTGATCTTTGTGACCTTTGTGGACTGTTTTTTGGTGGGTAAGCAAATTTGACTTTTTTCCAAATTTTTTCTCGCATTTATTACATGCGTAATTTTTCTGACATACGTGTACTATTTTTTGAGGGCAGAGCAAATTTGATTTATTTCTAAATTTCTCTCCGCACTTGTCGCAGGCAAAACTTTTGCAACCTTCATGTACCGTTTTTATATGCAAAAACAAACTATGTTTATTTCCGAATCTCTTCGCACACTTTTCACACAAGTAATCTTTGAAAACTTCGTGGAATATTTTTTTGTGCTTGAGTAAAGTTGATTTATTTTCAAATTTTCTCTCGCACTTGTTGCATAAGAAATCTTCGTGATCTTTGTGTACTAATTTTTGGTGCGTGGATAAACTCGATTTTTTCACAAATTTCTTCTCACGTCTATTACAATCGAAACCTTTTCGGCCTTTGTGTTCTGATATTAGGTGTCTACTAAAATGACTTCGAAACTTAAATTTCTTTTCGCATTGGTCGCATGAGTAATTTTTTTGTTGATTCTGAATTGTGTCTCGGTGGTTTATCACGCTTGATTCTAGTGTAAATGCCTCGTCGCAGATATCATAAACGTGTTGTTTGTCGTCTGAAGCAACAGTATTTTTCTTATCTAAATTATCTTCACGGACCACTTCTTCAGATTTCTTGTCTCTGTTATCCATTATGGTGCCTAAATTAAACGGTTGATCTTTCTATTTAGTTTCACAGAAATGATATATTATGGCTTGTTTAATCGAGAAAGATCACATTCGAACTAATTTGCTTTTACTATAAACACGATTAGTGTTATAGTGAGGGATTATGTCAAAATCGTTTATGATCATATTGTTTACAATTGAATTACCTATTAAACAGTCATAAGTCGTATAAATTGTTATAAGAATATTTGAACCAGTTAAAAATCCTAACTTGGCGAGAATTTTTTTAACTTATTTTTTAACCATTCTTTGAGGAATTTTTTTAGCCTTTTAGAACGAGGTACTTCAAAATATCTCCCTGTAATATCGAGTCAATAGATTCTTCTACAATATATTATAAATTATAAAATATTCTCAAATTGGTCACCTTTACCTGCTGTCGCCTCTACCGCTGTCTTTTTTTCATTAGAAAATTTTCGACTTTAGAACCCGCGATGCTCGATCACATTTATACAAGTATGACAATAGTAAAATCAGCCGTGGAGAGTTTCAAAGCTTCGGAAAAATCCTTCAACGACGCAAACGGGCTCACTACGCAAGTTATATACATAGTACGTACATATACGGGGGTTAGGTGTGTATAAATCACCACTGCACAGGGTAGACGAAGTGCGCGAAAGTGTCAATCACTCATCACGATGTCGTTGGTATACATATCTCTGTATAATACATAGGAGATTCGGCTGATGCGTTGATCACGATGATGATGTTGCTGCTGCTGCTGCTGCTGCTACGGCTGGTCGTCATTGTGCACCCGCAGCCAACCATTACGCATTTCGTTCAATCAACGTTTGTACTGCAGGCGGTCTCGCCACCGCCGCCACCGCCGCTGCTCACCAACCGCGCGAGTATGCGGTAGCAAGAGTCTCGCTCGCCCTGATGACCCGAAAGAGCCTCGAGCACGCGCGTAATTCTCAAATTGTATGAATAAAGTCGGCGAGGATCCGGTTTCAATTTTCATTTTTTTTTTAATCAAACGGAAATTTTGACAAAAAACGGATAATAAACGAGAAAGCTTCGGGAGATGACGAAACGAAATTACATCGGCCTGGATAAGCTCACGGTAACATGAATCGAAAGTCCCGGAGCTCGCGCGGCATCTCGTGTCGCGCAAATGCGCTCTGCTTACATTATATTATTATATAAAAGAACGCTCGAGTTATACGATATCTCTTTAAATGCAGCTGTCAGGACTAGGACTAGATTAACGTACGCGGCCGCGCGGGGAGGGAGGCACAGCTGGAAGAAAATTAAGTACGAAATTAGCATAATTGTGAGCGACGCAGTTGTCGCTCCGAGCGGCTCTTTTCTCTCAGCTACTACCCCTGCGCGCGTAATGTATACAGATTGTTGTGATTCTTTTTTTCGTCTCTCTCTCTCTCTTTCTGTCTCGTTTTTCTTTCACTCGAGATCGAGGTAGCAGCAGGCGACCATCGACATTAATAACTATACGCAAAATATACGTCGTAGTATATAAAAACGCGTGTACACGCTGTATTATACGCCCTGTTGCTTGTACAGGATAATTTGACTTTGTAATGAAAGAAGCTGCGCACGAAAAAAGCTGCCACCACCACTACCAGCACCCCGCGCGAACGATCAAGTTATGAAAATTAAAAAGATGTAAAATATCGGGTGTACGCCGCCATGCATTTTACAAATTTTCTTCCTTCTCTTCTTCTTCTACTTTTTTAAAACATTTTATAATTCAACGATAAGTGTTTTGGACGAAAGCTGATTATTTAAATAACGACTTGGTTATATGCAAAGCTCCAGAAGGGCGCGTCGCAACTGCAAAAAAATTGAAAGCTTCCGGTGCACGGAAAAAAATAAGTTACAGCTTATACAGTGTTAGCAGTATCCCGGGACAACGCGGTGTAAACGTACTTTTGCAAAATGTCTATTATAAATGATGGCGAAATCGGATTAAGTTTTCCTGTACCTTTTGATGAAAACACAGGGAGTTTTGAAAAAAAAAATACCGTATGGCGTTTGTGTTACTGCATTCGCTCGAGACGTAATATACAGTATACACAAAGTTGAATGCAAGCATGTGTACACGTGGGTCGCAAGACCATTTGGAAAGATATTTTTTCCATTTTTTATTTTTTTTTATTCGCAGCATCTATCAATCTTGGAGCACTTTCTGACTTTGCTTTTAAGCTTTCGCCTTCGTTTTACGTATACTATATGCTGGACGCAACGTGTATATAGCATGGTTCCGTGCATCGTAGCTGCGCAGTTTTACATACACCGAAAAATCTGCCCGCGCTGGTCTGACCGTTGGCTGATACTTTCTACTTGCTCGGGACTCGGGGTCGTTGCCGCAATCAGAGTTCCTTCTACTCCTCCTCCTCAACGTCTTGGTAGAAACTTTATCACTCGAGTCGTAAACATGTGTGTCGTTATTTATTTACGTTTTTTTCCTTCTTACAACTCATCAGAATGTCTTTAGCAGCTGCCTAGCAATCAAGGGAATGTCGAGGGCTTAAGCTCTTACCACTACCACCTCCACTACTAGTACCGCGTGCGATGTAGTACCTCTAGTATACGTGTGCTTTACGAGGTCAGTAGCACTTATCAGCCATAAGGGATATGGTAGGGTTGGTGTGTGTGTGGCGGTGGTCACGCGAAACATCGGCGTACATGTAGCTGAATTTTCCTTGTAAAGCTAGAGAGCGCCTCGTAGACCCTAACACCGGTATATGCAATCACAATCTCTCTCTCTCTCTCTCTCTCTCGCTTCTTTGCCCTCCCCCTTCGGCCCGTCGAGGTCGTTTGCGCCGCGCTAGACACGCTTCTCGAACTTTCAACCCCACTCTCTGCTTCTCACTCACTCACTCTCTCGATATGATACTTTATTTTCGAATTACGCCGGCTTGCAGTTTCGTTATAACGAATAATATACACACGCAGCGGAGCAGAGAATGTATATAAGCACTTGTACATAAGCGAGACAAGAGCGAGTCGAAGAACTAATAGATTCTTCGGGTAAACAAAATAAGCCGAAACTTTCCGCTGTACTCTGCAGCACGCCCAACGCTCAAGACGTGTACATTGTGTGTACGCGGCACTTATACACTGTATACCTACCAAGTGTATGCAGCAAGTCTTCAACAACTCTTTGCGAGAAAAGACGCGGAAACTGCGTGAGAGAGCCGAGCTTTATGCATGTATACGTATACGCCTATACAATTTTTAAAACTTTCGAATCTCGCGGTATATATGTATTGTGTACGACGCCGTTTTCCGGCACTTTTTGTCGTCGTGCAACACGCTTTGCTTCGGACGTTTGCGAGATTTTTTTTTCTTCTACCTATAAAGTTTCGCTCCTCGACGAGCGAGGCGACTACTTCTTCTTCGCTTCGCTCGGAAGCCGACTCTCTCGCGTGGGCCGAGAAAGAAAAAATTGTCTCTGAAGGCTAGGCTGGGTACGATGTTATATACATATAGAGGACAAGCCACGGTTATGACGTCGTTTCCGCGACGCCAGACTATAATTACGAATGATATTGCTTATTTATGATAGAGGATAAAATAAAAAAATTTACTCGATCGGCAGGAAGCTGGTGCGCTATATAGCGCAAACGGCCGATGTACATCGCCGCTCGACGTTATACGGCTATCGGTCGTTGAAAATCAGGCCAAAAGTCGAGCGATATACTGTACATATAATATTAAATGCACAAATCTGGTCGCTCTTTTACTCCGTCTCTCTGTGATGACACAAAGAGGTATTAGTTAGCGCTCGCGAGTGCAACGGCGGGGATGATGAAGAGGGGGAGTAGTGGATATCGTATTGGTCAGGGTTTTCTGGCCATACATGTGACAAATATAGCTGGAGTAACTCTCACTTCTGTCGAATCTCTCTGCATATAGCTACGTGAGTGTATTTTATGTATCTGTCTGTGTGTGTGTGTGTGTGTCGAGCTATTTCAATTTAGTTTGGCATTACATGCGCGTTGGCAGGGAGAAATTACTTTCCTATTTTGCGCAGTTTCATCGCGTTAATTTCTCCTCCATCGAGAGCCAGGCAGCAACGGCATCAGCATCAGCAACAGCCGTAGTATTGCATCGGCATAATCGATTGTTTTCCATGTAATTAGTACGAAAGATATTTTTTCATTATATTCGCTTGGATTAAAAAAAAAAGGGAGAACCGTATATAGCAGTATCGGCAAAGTAAATAACTTAATATATATGACATTATAATCGAGAAAGTGAAAGAGAGATTGGATGAGTGAATGAGAAGGAAAAAAAACGAAGAGAGAGAGGATGGAAGAAGGAAAATTACGCGAAAGTTAAAAGTGATGAGAAAAACATGTTGCTATCGCTGTCGGCAGGTAGGTAGGTATACGTAACCCCGGGGTTGCTACACAGAGAAAAAGAGAGTGAGTGCGAGCGAGCCTAGTGAGCCAGGCAAGCCCATCGATCGCCCAGCCCCCTGGGTGCAGCGGCGGCACAGCTAACAGCAATAGCAGCAGCAGCTGGTCGTGGAAGCTCTTTTCAACTCGGCGCGCAGCTTTCTCCGTGTATGGATCTACTGCTGCGGCGGTGGCAGCTTTTTCCTTTGGCTTTTTTTTTCATTTATATTTTTTTTTATAAATATTACTAGCCCACATCGCGATTGCAATTACATTTTTTGTCTTTAGGTGGCAACGATTACAATCGCGATCCTCTCGTTGCCCGAAATGCTATTACGTGCGCTTAATTTCGCACGCTCTTTCCGTGCCAAATCAAAGTAACGAACGTTTCCCAAAATTAAACTTTGCTTCTTTTTTCTCGAGCTTAAGCTCGCCAGCCGTAAAAAAGGCTGGTACAAATTTATCATTACACCGAGCTTTTAACCCGAGTAATTGGTGAAAGTCGTTTTAGCAGCGCGGCGCAATATACCATACTCGCGTCCTATACACGACTACCTGCTGCGCAGCCTCGAGTCAAAGTTATATTACGCAGCGATTTACATATGTAAGCTCGTCGTCGTCGTCGTCATTGCACGGGACGCTCACATACGCTACTGCTCGAGTATTGTAACTATTTTAATGACTCGAGCGAGCAGCAGCTCTCGACGTGCGCTGCTACCTACCTACTACCCACCGCCACCGACGCGCACGTGTTTTGCGCGAGCGCTCGACTTTTGAGTTTATGATGGCGTTTCATTAAGCGCGTATAGCTCCGTGCCTGCGCCACTGCTCGCGAGTTTGCGAGCTTGCGAGCTTGCAGCGGCAGCACTCGATCGAATTATGAGCGCGGCAAAGCGCAAAGCTCGGGAAAGATTAGCTTCTTCGCAATATGCTGCTTCGCGCACGTACCAGTATAACGTAATATATCATCAAGCTATTCGTTTCAAAAATTCACGTGGCAGCTTAATCGCGTCGGGTTGTGCGCAAAAAATTGCCTCGAAGTTTCCGCAAAAAGAAGAGTATTTTGCGTAACATCATGGCCAATATGTAAAACGTAATGTTTTGCGGTGACTCCCCGACACGCATGTAAAGAATAGAGGTATACAATTCCGAGTCGGAGCTTGCACTGATATCCATAAATTCCGGCTTATTTATGTAAATAGACTGACACCCACACAAACACACGAACAAAACGAAGCTTTTTGCGAAGAAAGTAGACGATATCAATCGACGTTGGATATATACACACGCAGTAGATAGTCGCTCGAGCTTGCAGCTCTTGCAATTCAATGCGTTGCGCCGCGCGCGGATAAGGTGCGGTTCGGCTGGACACGACGACCGCAATCTGATATTCGGCCCCAAAGGCCTATCTTGCAGCCACGTCTCGTTATATTACCCGCGCGCCACATAGAGCTCGACTGCGCCTCTGTATCTCTTACGACGCGCAGTAGTCTAGTGATACAGCATTTAGTTTCCGCGTACACGAGTATATACAACAGCTCGCACACACATGTGTCTTGTACATGCATGACAACGTGTTATTCGGCATTTGTTCATAACATATACCATATATCGGTGAGTACGTGCTTGCGGCTGTCACTGACGGAGCGAGTTCGTCATAAATAATCGAAAGAATGAAAAAAGGCAATTATAATTTATACCGAAGGGTTAAGATATATGGCGCGCGTTAAGGAATTATTATTACGCGCATCCACATATATACAAAGATATCGAGCTGGCTTCTCTGGTATCCATTACACAGCACGACGTCGTTAAAACTATCTTTTAATCCGCATCTTCTGCTCTTTATTATATTTACAAAAAAAAAGGTACACCCGCCTTTTTTCTAAACTTTCTCCCCCGCTCTCTGCTATACCTCTCGCCTTCTCGTGTGTACATTCCTCGTATAATCTTTGGCCATTAATTACGGCGGCCCGGATAGTATCTCTAACATGTACACTTTTTTTGCAGCGCTCACGATGAGTTTTCAGTCATTTTAAACGAATACGTATGCGTTCGTAAGCACGCGGAAAAAGGTAAATTGATGTTCCACACGCGTGCGTGTGTATAATATAACGCGTGCGGCCGGGTTCCTTCTATACGAGGTGCACGCTTATACGTGCTCGTGTTTTATTATTATTTTCATTTTTTTTTGTTATCTTTGTAAAACCGACTCTGAGTAATACGCTTAAGTTGGTATCGTGCTACAGTTAGTACACGTTGCAGCACAGCTGTCGGTGAATTCTTTTGGTCATGTGAATCCGCCTGGTTTAACTTTGAAAAAGCGAAAGAGAATAATTCTTCTATATAGATAGAGAGCCAAGAGCGAAATAGACAGAGAGAGACGATTGATGAGAGAAAGGAAAGATCCGTAGCGAAATGAATGGGGAGCAATTGACTCTTGTATCGCGTATTATTCCGAATCGTAAAACATATATATACGCAGGGATGAAAACATCGTTAATCACAAGACGTGCAGCAGGAAAAAAAGAGGGAAAAACGAAAAAGGAAAAGAGGTCCGTATGGGATTCGTCGAGCTTAGGGCTTTTTTTTCTCTATATCCATCAACGAAAGAAGAAGAGAAAGCTCGAGAGCGCTCGCAAAGACAAGTAATTCAATTGGAAAGGCTTTTTACCGCGGGAGTATTTCATAAAAAAAAAGAAACGAGAACGAGTCGAAATAGCTAATCGTTCCTTTGGCGCTGGGTCCTTTCTTTTGTTCCAAGAGAGCGGCTAAGCAGGATGAATTTCAGATAAATCTCAAGCGTGTGGTGTTTTAGATGTTGCTACAGAAGTGCATTAAGAGGCTGCAACAGCGGCAGCAGCTTGGAGAATAGCTCGAGAGAGCGTGTTTATACCCAAGTTTTTTTTCGAACGGCCCGATATACTAAAACCCTTACACACACTTACACGCGTGTAGCTGAACGTACCACTCAAGCTCGCGAGCCACTATTCAACGAATACGTCAGAAAAAAAAGGGAGAGAAAGAAGAAGAAAGTTGGACGGTACATGCTCGCACACGTATATGTGCACACAACAACTACAACGACAACAAGGGCAGCGGCAGCAGCACCAAACAACACACAAAGTACAAAATTCCGAGCTTTTTTTATTCAATCACTTTTGAAATCCTCGCACCTTTGCTGCTATCCACCACCGACGCCGTGGCCGAGAGCTTGCGAGCGGCTGGCTGGCTGGCTGCTATACTCGCTCTCGTGAAATTGCTTTTTCGCGACTTAAAAAAAATAAAAAAAAAGAACTTTCTTTCAGCGATACAGACAATGGAAAAGTTTGCGTTTCTTCCACTATATATCTACCTAGTCGAGAACCTGTTGGAATAATAATAATGATAAGAGTGCATAATCGATTATTCGATTGTTAAGGGGGGAAAGAAAAAAAACTTTTATTTTCCCGAGCACACGGCCGGGGCTCGAGCGCGCGAGCTTGATCCCCCTTCGTACATATATAAAGCTCATTATTTATAGTTATATACGTGTACGTGTAGCAGCTTGCCTGCGTACGTCGACTTGAAAAATGCACTTTCGAGCGAATTTTCTCAACAGCTGAGAGTGAGCTTATATGTACCGACTCGAGAGTTGCGTAACACGTTGCACATACACATAATATAAACTCGAGCGCGCGTGGAAGAGGAAAGAGAGAGAGAGAGATGTATAAACGATACATAAACGTTTTGTGCAGCATAAAAGGACTACGCGCGCTCAACTCCCCGGCGAAGAAGACGATTCGGAATCGCGAGCGCGCGGCGCGCAACGTTAATTGCGAGACAATACGCGCGCGCTCGAGCTATCTCGCATGAAACAGTCATTTGCAGGGTACATCGCGGCATTTATATCGCGCGGATATTCGCACACTACCTTTACCCCTTCCCTTCGAGCTCGAGCTCTCGGCTCTCTTTGGGAGTTTTACGAAGCGCAAAATAGTCGAGGACCATATACTTGCTACGTAGGCGCTTGCAACCAAGTAAACGTCTGCATTTATTACGGCTGCTGCTGCTTCGCTAGTCGTTTCATATACGTATATACTTTTCGCTCTTTTCATCCGAGAGACGTAACAATAAACAAACATACCCCCTACGCAGTATATAAACCTTCGCACTTACATTTAAGCGCGAGCGAAGAGGGTAAATCGAGGACTTTGTGCTTTGCGCGCGGAGAAATTTCCATGAAGACCGACGAGCGCTTGAGAGAGAAAGAGTTTCTTAATGCGCGTGTGCCCTAGCACCTACGTATAAGAGGTATGCACGCGCCGGGAGAGAAAATTAAGCTCGCGCGGAAGTTTTTTGTTTTTCTCTCGCTCATTCTTTTTCTCGCCTTCTTCTATCTTTACGCGCTTTTATATATATTCCATATGTATAAAAAGCTCGCGAGTCTCTATTGTCGCGTTCGAGGCGATTGTTGACAAACGCTGCCGCCGCCGACAGCGGAAGGTGAATCAAACGAAGCGCATACTATATAATATATGCTATATATACTTTCACGAGCGTCTGCCGCGAGTTTTCTGTAATATTCTCAAGCGGAAAATTTTCACGCAGCGCAAAAATGTGATTTTGACTTCGATATATAACAACAAGCTCTCGTGTTTATACGAGGTCGTTAAAAGTTTTTGTTGGTACGCGCGATGTGTTTCATATATTATTATACCTAAGCTTACAGATGTGATCTCGGCAGCTGTTAAAATATTCTACGCGTACAATTTATGCACCAATGAGTATTTTCGATTGCTCGCCGGCCCCTCGAATACGCACGCGGTATAACAATCCACAAATCTCGAAATGCAGCAACGCAACGCAAACTCGTAATATGCTTTTGAAATCGCGGATGTTACATGTATCATACAGCAGGGCTGGAGAGATATTTTTACGACGAGCTGTTAAGCCGGGGCTTTCCGAGTGCGAACTTGTACTGCCTCGCGCGTTTTAAGAGTTTTCATTACAAGCTGCGCGCAGCTTCGGCTCCTTTTCACTGTCCGTGTTTGCGTCACGCGCGCGCAGAGAGAGATGTAAAAATTTTTTTATAATTCCTTGTTTTCCCGATGAACGCGAGGCAATTTTTTTTTCTCGCTCTCTCTCTTAATTTTCGTCCTGAGCAAGCTTTGAAAAGGCGCATGAAACTCTCTTTAGGCACTCGCGAGTAATGGAAAAAGTTAGCCGATGCACACAGCGGGGGCCCGGGCTCTCGCGCGGCACGGCCGAGGTAATTATTGAAAGTGCATGTAGCGCACGAAAATATATAGGTCGAGTGCCCCCGCAGCTTATAAAGGTAATCGCTCATGTTTAATAATAATATTCGTAATATAGTATCTGCCTGGCCTGTGAATAAGAAAAAAAAATGGCTAAGCCAATGCGGCCAAATATGGTTGGTACCTGTAATCGTTTACAAAGGGTCTGCCCTCATACGCTATACGCGCGTATGTTTTCCTTGCAAGATTTTGCATTATAATAGCGTTTGAGCATGTGATACTGCTGCAGTAGCTCCTCTATACACTGTGCTTCCAATAGAGGAATCGGAAGTTCGGATCAGCCTTACACAGAGACTAATAAGGCCGACTAATTAGAATTATTGATCTTTGGATGTTTGTCGTCGCTCGCGTATCTGCTATCGATATAATGTTATACGTATATCGTATACATACTCTACCCACCCCTGGATCTCCCTCGGTTCGAGTCCAATATAAACCCAGCGCCAGTTGAGCTCCACCTGTTGATGTTTCTTCAACCAGGCAGCAAATCTACCCCCACTCGCGCAGCCTCTATATATCTCTCTCTTTTTCTCTCTCTAGCTCTCTGTGCAAGCACAGACTCGTCGCGTGTATATATAATGCAGCTATGCTTCTGTGCATTCGGGAATTCAACGTGATTTATGTACCAGATACAACTTTCGATTCCTTTTTACAAAAGTCCCGCGCTCCACACACGCATATTTTGCATGCTTTGAGTAATTTTTTGTACCCTCGTTCTTTTCAATTTGTCCTTTCTGAATCGTGCACGCGCGAGTCTTTGAAGGTATACGCGCCACGCGCGGCTACAGGTACATAATGCGCGTTGTTGTTGCCGTTGCATATTTTTTTTTAATAATTAGAGGCGCGTGCGATAGGTCAAGGTTCTCAGCGGAAATCGATTCAGCAAATACGCAGCAGTCTCTCGCGGAGGCTGAGAGCGAGCTGCAGCTGCACAAGCTCCGCACACGAGGTGCAAAAAATACCTTTATGATAATAGCACGTGCAGCATCGTATAGCAGCAGCAGCAGCAACCCGTGCTGCAGCATCGTATCTGCTCCGTATTATATTTTAATAAAACTTCATTAATGCACGCGCGAGGCTGTAGCAAATCCTTGACGTAAGCTCGCGAAGATTCGCTATACCTTTTTTTCCATTATCGTCGTTATTATTGCATATCCATCGGGCTACGCGTGCGTGTAAAATATTATTACATCGCACTCGCGCGCAGCATCCAGAGTATACGATACAGATTCTGCGCACGGGTTTCGATATCGCTCATAAGTACCGTCCGTACTTGGCACTACAATGAAAGTCGATATATAATTGTGTGTGCAGCGGAATAAGTATGCACGCGCGTATCCGAGGTATATATATTTCGAGCTCTCTCGATGCCGGGAATCAATTTGCGCAAGGGCAACTTTTGCTGCACACGGCCGCGCCGCAGCGATTGGATTATTATTGTTTCAAAGCGCGAAGAAAGTGAAAGAAGAAAAAAAATCTCGCGTTGCGGTTACATCGATAATATAAGTGCGTACGTATGTACATGTTCGCGCGGGATAGGTAATAATATTGTCGGGAACTACTGCTGCACTATACCCCGGCAGCGTTGAAACTCCAATATCCAAGGCAGTGTAAACTCGGTTGAGCGAGGCGCGTTGATTTCTCGACTCCAGAGCTCTCCGTCTGTGTCTGTCTGTCTTTCTCGCTATCTCTGAGCGCGCGTATATATATAGTGCATAGCTCAAGGAGGAAGCGCCGCCGCTGCCGCTACCAACTTGAAATTAATTACGTATTGTACATTGTGTATATGTACATTGGCATCGAGCTATATAACGTACGTGCGGCTGCGTGTTTAAGCACTTATATATACACAGGTGTACGCGAGTGTGTGTGGGTGTGTGGCTGGAGGTGCTTGGTAATTGCCGCGCATCGATCGCGTCTCTCTGTGTGTAAGATATGTCATTACGATTGAAAAAATAAACGCAATGAGATCACTTTGTCTAACGAGCGATGTGCATCCGTATTGCTCGTTTTTTTTTCTTGAATTTTTATAGATTACATGTTAGCAAGTTCCGCTTTTAACACTTCACGGGTGCGAAAACCTGCATCCATACTCGATCACTTTATCATGAATTTAAAAACTCGTGCGCGAGACATCACACGCCACCAATTCAAATCCAATTACCAATCACATAAGCTCATTCAACACAATCAAACTATTATTCTTAAAAGAGTAAACAATACCTAGAAGTGTATTTTGTACAATTATCGATGTATTTTTCTTTTGTGTGGTAACTACGTACGGAAAAACTGAGTAGGCGGTAGAATGGGAACGTTACGCCAAGGAGCAACCACAGCGGTGTTTTGTCTATCGATATGGCATTGTCAACCTTTCAATACAAATAATTAGGATGAATGTGTCGATTTGGGACATTAAAAAAACACTCACTTTGCTCACTTATAGAAATTATGCTTAATGTTAAAAAAGCAAGCATTTTTTTCAAGTAATCAATAACTGGTAAGATTCACTCTAATTGTTCATGTTGAAAGGTTGACAATGCCATACAGATAAAATAGAACAAACAGCTGACAACGCTGTATGATATCACGCTGTATGAGTTTAATGATTGGAATTATTTTTAATTGTTTGTACTAATAAAAATGAATACACAATTTTAATTTTAGGTACATTACATAAATGAGGTTATAAAATTACAAGAAAAATTAGATGAAAAAATATTCATTGACTTAGAGTGCAAAAACGTTGAACTTGAACTGAAGTATTTATCTACAGCCACCTGCAAATCTGAGAATCAAAATTATCCATCTATTGTGAAAATAGAAAAGCAAATTCAGAATAATTTTTTGAATGATAAAGTTCTGATGATTTTGATAAAAAATCAATTTGATTATGAGAATAATAGTCTGTTTCAAGTGAATCCTCGATTGGATATCAGTTCGACGCATGGTGGCATCAAACCTTTCGAGTGTAAGATTTGTCACAAATTGTTTGGATACGAACGTACCCTCAAAAGGCACGTAAATTTGGTTCATATTCGTAGCAAACGCTTTGAGTGTGACATTTGTCAAAAATCATTTGGACAAAATAGCAGCCTCAAACGTCACATCAATGGATTACATAATCAGAGCAAACCGTATGAATGTGAGATTTGTCACAAATTATTTAGATGGAAACGAAACCTTGAACGTCACTTAAATGAATTACATGATTGTATCAAACTCCTTGAATGTGACATTTGTCACAAAATGTTTTCTAACAAAGGTAACCTCAAAAAACACATAAATATAGTACATATGCGTAGCCAACTATCTGAATGTAGTGTTTGTCACAAATTGTTTGGATGCCAGAATGATCTCAAGAGGCACATAATTACAGTTCATGACTGTAAAAAGCCTTTCGAATGTGAGATATGTCGAAAATCATTTGGACAAAAAGCTCACCTAAAAAGGCATATGAATGCAATACATTATCGAAACAAATCTTTTGAATGTGAGATTTGTCACAAATCATTTGGACAAAAAGATAATCTCAAAACTCACATAAATGCAGTACATAATCAGAGCATACCATTCTAATGTAAGATTTGGCACAAATCATTTAAATACCTGGAAACTTATAAAAATCACATTATCACAGTACACAATCGCAGCTAACTCTTTGAGTGTAAGCTTTGTCACAAATTATTTGCACATAAAAGTAACCTTAAAGCTCACGTAACGATTGTTCATAATTGTACCGCAGCTGACCTTACCTTTGAATGTGAGACTTGTCACAAATCATTTGGAAAAAGAAGTAACCTCATAATAAACACAAATGTAGCTTATGATTATAGCAAAGCATTCAAAAAAATGTATTCACAAATCATTAACATTACTTATAAATGTAGTATATATGATTGGACTTTAGAGCAAGCCCTAGGGGCGTGTGTCTCTACTCAAGACATTGGAACCCAATAGACTTCTACACTCACATTAGTACGCTACGTGATTTTAAAAAATCTTTCACGTAGATATCTTTGAATGTACTAAGAACAATAAAATATTTAAAATTGATATTAATTTTGTCGTAGCTATAAAAAATTCTTTACTCACCTTGCATGCATTAACTAAAATATTTACAATGGTTCTTTCTTCAAAGTGTTGCTGTCAAATCGACTTTCCTACATTATTATTATCGGGTGAACCTTTATTCAATAACCTGCTTCTCCCTTCGGTATCCCAGTCGAAAATCCTTGACTAGATGCCAAAATTATTTTACCCTTAAACAGTTTTCCGTACACAGGAAAGACTGAACAATTACAATCGTTGTTAAAAAAACTGAGACATCATTGACAATTTAGCCTAATGCAAAATATAATATATCGTGCTCTAATGATAAAACGATATTATTTTACAATTATTGTTCAATTTCAATCTACTTCGTATCATAAGAACGTCCATGTTTTGTATAATAATGTATAAATTCGATATCTAGACTATAAAAACATATATTTACGAATGATAATTTGTCACTGCTTCGAAAATGTATGAGCTGCACAGAAAGCTCGTAGGTAATCAACGATTTTACGAAATGAGTAATTTCCACGCTAAAATTCATTTAAGTTTTTGTATCTGTACGTAGAAGGTAAAAACAATACCTTTCTAAAGTTCAATCACAACATAGTCAACGCTAGTAAATGCAGTCAGGTGAAATGTCACGTTTTCTTTTCTTATTCAATCAACCAAGTCATCAATTTTTTAAGAGAGCAGTATATGAAATATATGGAATAAGATTTTAACTGTATGTATTGGCGCTATCTTCGCTTTACAGTCGATCAACACTACTCGAGCGACGAGCAAGCAACGAATTATTAACTTCGGCTGATTAAAGCTATCCCGAGTCGATCGCAGAGCTTTCGTCAATTATTTCATGATACGTATAGATATGTCGACGTGTTCCAAAGAATAAAGTACACTTGTACGACTGGTTCGGGCAGACATTTGCAAGTTTTCAACGACGATACAGCTTTACGCCATCTAATGCAAACATTCATTGCATATATAACGTTATATATATAGATACGAGCTTTGCAAGTCACGATTTATTAAAGTCGTTATCTCGTCGTTGCAGATACACATACATACGCAGCACTTTAGCTATGCACACACGCATACACACAGACAATCGAGGTAGATGATGATTCGTTTGTTTTGCTCTTCTCCTTGTATATTCACACCTCGTTTATTACGCTCATTTGAATTGATTTTTCGCCCGATCGTAGGCGCGGTGATTAATTCCAAGCGCTGAATAAATATCAAATCAACTTTCGCAAGCGCGCCTCTGTCATCTATGTATAAGCGATCTTAAATATTTATCTAAATATAACCGAAATAGAGAAATTATTAAAAATAAATTAATAACACACAGACGAACTCGGATACCTTTGCTGATAAATGTTTTGTTGATATACCCTACGAATATTTTTTTGCTGCTTGTGTCGAAAAACGTGCAAAAAAGGCCCCTAAAGCAGAGTATAGCCTTAGATGTTTACATGTTACACATGTCAGGCAAACTCAAACCTCAAATGTAAGTAGATAAACTTAAAGAGCACAAAATTTCCTTTAATTTCAGATATATAAAAAGTCTCTAAGTCCTCTAGAACCGAAGATACAGCTGTTTGAAGTTTCACTGAGAATTAAAGCATAAAATCGGTCATTTTCATACACCAGTTGACATGATACTTGAATGTTCAGTAAAACTTCAAATAGCTGTATCTTCGGTTCTAGAGGACTTAGAGACTTTTTAC
>CACVKI010142483.1:0-33522 GCA_902732785.1 Trichogramma evanescens | reverse complement strand
TATCGATATAGAAGTACTTAAACGAAAAAATGCAACGATCAAAAGTTTTTAAATTTTTCAAAGAATCTGCTTGAATTTTTTCAGAATTTTTGGGATCATCTACCACTCTCTTTAAGAAGTCCTAAAATCTATTAGAAAAGCGTCAAATTTGGGCCTCTTGAATTAAGTGATAGATGGTCCCAAAAATTCTGAAAAAATTCAAGCAGATTCTTTGAAAAATTTAAAAACTTTTGATCGTTGCATTTTTTCGTTTAAGTACTTCTATATCGATATAGAAAATAACAACGATTTTTTTATAATATGGAAAATCCTCTACAAAATGGGCCCTAAGGCCCATTGGATCAAACTAAGCACAGGGAGCTTCAGTATTGGGTATCAGGAGACCGCAAAAAAATTTTGGAGCAAATTCATGACCCGGACCTGAAAAGCTCTCCTTGTTAGTATAAGTAACTTGTTCGTAAAACTAACTAAAAAAGTAACTTGTTTGTACGTATTCCCTTCTATTCAATATATATAAATCCAAGAAATTTTTTCATTGCTCAAAAACTAGCCATAAAATGTTGAACATTTCTACCAGCTAGGTAGTTTGAGAAATCATTTAGCGTTCTCCACAAAACCGATCGGTTGCTAAATTATCCGATCGATGCGTGACAATATCCGTGCAAATGCTGGGCGAATTGCATTATAATACACAAATTACAGGATCGATTTTGCTCGGCCGATTATTGCTATTATAATTATTATACGAGAAAAACACGCGTAAATGATTGAATTACGAATCGGCCTGCGTGCCACATGCGGAGGTCGATAACCATGCTGTATACATGATACATCATGTACTGCAGCTGCAGCAGCAGCGATCGACACAAGTTACGAGAGAGAAATACGAACAAAAAAAATAACAACCGGTTCGAATTTTTCAATCGCATCGCTGGAATATAATGTAACGCATCACTCGATCGTTCCTTTTTTAAAATGCACGGTAACGAGCGAATCACGACACTTGAGGTTTTTTTTTTCGTTACACCATGCAATACGTTGCCGCGAGCCCGTGGTCATTTTGATATATTTTTTTCTTTTCGTTTCTTTAACCAACCAGTCAAACTCGACCTGCATTCGGTAAATATTCAATCGAAAGTCTTACATCATGATTTCGTGTGTATATAATAAATTGTATGATTCACCATTGTGCAATGTCTGCATTATATACACACACAACTTGTAAGTTGGAGAGAGCATCGGAGCAAAGCCTGTAAAAATACACGTAATTGCCTATATATCCATCGGGGAAAGAAAAATGTACCGAATACACCGGCGCGCCGGCGATACGCGCGAATCGTGAAAAGTATCGATCGAGATAAGCATCGCGAGCAATTAATACTTATACAGGGATAATTGCCCCGAGTGGCTCTATATTTATAATACGTTGCGCAACGGAATCGGTTCGTTGCACTCGAACATCTCTCGCTCGCACGCGCGCGCGCGCCTGCAATAAAAGAAAATGAAAACGAAAATAAAGTTAATGATTACCTACACCGCTCAAACTTGTCTTAAATTTAATACATTATTAATACACTTTCTTGTGTTGATATTAATAAACTAGTGTATTAAATTCAATTACGATACAATTGATTTAAATTTTTTTTCACATAAAACTCGACAAAAATTTCAAATTTATTAATTTCGTTTTAGAATATTTTACGTTAGAATCCACACAAATGCATTAACTCGCACGATTGCTCAGTTTAAAACAATTTCAAATACCGATAAATAAGTTTACTCAAGATCTTTTGACATGAAATTTTAGTAATATAATTGATATCGATTTCCACCGCAAGGTGGCGAGGATCATATTACATGTAAACCTGCAAGTGGGAACCCATTCATAGTTGCATTAATGTGGTCCGTGCGAGCCGTACTTTCGATTTGATCTTTACCGAAAAAGTGATCCCGAGGATTTTTCTTAGGCTTCAAGTTTATAAAATTTAAGTACAGTACTTACTACGCGTACGCACGCAGAGATCCACGCGCGCGGAGCAAGCTCGTACACCATGCAGGGCACTGACCTCGTGTCACGGGACCCGGAGTTATTTTTAATTCCTTTATAAACTATAAATATGGTCTTTAAAATTAACCTCGCGGTTCGATCGGCGGTGTAGACGGTTTAGTACCTTCAAAGTTTCGGTCGCTCGGTTGTGTGTGTGTCTCTCGAAAAAGTAGCTTTATTTTCGATGTAACGCCACGGCTACCACAGGCCAGCGGACTATCTTTCTGCAAATAGGCAACGTACCGGGCGTACAAATAAGAAGTACTTCGCTCGATTTGGTCGAGTCTCTGTGCATACGTGCACTTTTAAGGAAGTCGTAAACGCACACGCTTACGTATACCGAAGTGGGAACGCAAGCGTCGCAATTCCGTGTATCGGAGCATTGCGTAGCTGTATATGTATCACCGGAAAAGACCATAGACGATCGGGGATGTTTTGCGGTCGTTCAACTCTTCTTCTCGACGCGTCGTCGTCGTCGTCGTCGTCGAGCTGGCTTTGACTTTTAATTATCGCGAGGATGAAAGATCGAATCGCTGCTGCGTTTCAACGTTTTAACGATCTGTTGAGATACATAATTAAAATAAGAATGACATGGCTCGTTGCGTTGGAAAATATATGAACAACCAAAAAAAGGATAAAGTGTCACAGCAAAAATTATAATACAACAAAATTTGTCCGAATGTACACACACACATCTCTCGCAACTAAATCAGACAGTAAAACGAGTCGCGGGCAAGATCATCAATTTTAAAGTGCAAAATTACTCTAGTCGTAAACATCGGTATAGAGAATTATCTATTGGATTCGTGTCAAAGCTCGACTGCATGTGTCCGCGTGCGTGTGCACTTGCGAACGATCCAACAATTTTTGCCCCCCACCGCAAGTGCATAACATAATTTCATTCATCTATTTCGAAGTGCAGGGCGCGCAGGCGAGCTTCGAGCGATCTGAACGTCTTTCTCGCGCGCGCGCGCGAGGCGGATTTTCAAGCTCTGCGGCAAACAGTAGCAGTGGCAAGTACGAAAATTGTCCAACTGGATAAAATTTAATTGACGTTTACGCGGCTGTACACAGAGAGAGAGAACCTGCGCAGAAGAGAAGCCGAGAGGGCGAAGTAGACCGAGACGAGCGATTATAAAGATAAAAGTGGCGGATTAATTTCTGCGCGTGCCGCGCGATGCATTGTCGGCTTACTTTGTGATCATTCTTAATAACCGAATCCAAAGAGGCTGAGCACAGTTTCCGCTATTCCGCGGCGGCCGTAGCTCGTTTGGAAATGTCTTATATATCGAATTCGATCCGGATAAACTCCAAAAGCGAAACCGAGAATTGGCGTGGAATATGCGGTCTTTCTACGTTTATACGGTTGCGTTATAGTAGCGACAGTCGACGAGACGTGTCACTCTCTCTTCCTCTCGCTCTCGTATCACACTGCGCGCGCTAATGCACAAAGAGATGATATCCCCCGCGCGGTATATAACGTATTCATAAAGGCCCCGCGCGCGTACGCGTATATAATATCAAAATAAACGAAAATAGAAAAAGTGTATTTTGGCACACACACGTCTGTGCGCGTCTCGGCGCTCGCACGGCTCGAAAGCTCGTGATTGAGTCCCTCTCTCTCTTTCTATCTCTGTCTCTCTCGGTGTCTCGGTGTTTCGAGAAAAATGAAAAAGGAAATGTCTTGCGTGCGTGTATACGTACGGACACGTTCGTTTTTTGCACCATTGTGTCGAGGGTATAGAGCTTGCACACAAAGAGATCGGTGCGCGCAAGACGAGACGTCGCGTCGGCAAAAACGAAGACCGCGACGAAAAGCTCGGGTGTCTTTCGAGGCTCCGATTATGTTCACCGATTTCTGCCGATGGACACGTATAGGATACGGTTGTGTACATGCCGAAAGAGGCAGAAAATAAGAAAATAAGACAAGACCCGCTCGCGAGATGACTAATTTTCATTGCCCATTGTGTATGCAAGTCCGATCGGATCGACGCGCTCGGTACCATCGGTCGATCCATAATATCCTCAAAAGCGAAGAGACTTAATTTTCGGTAATATACGGCAGCTCGCAAGATCTCGAGTGGCACCGCCATATAATATATACAGCTATATACATGCAGCGAGATATCATCGTAGTCGTGGTCGTCGTCTCTATTACACATTATTAATACGGGCCTAGGTCAGGGGCGGTGCGCTGCTGCTGCTGCTATACCATATGCGCACTACTCTGCCTATATGCCGAGCAGTAGTAGTGCTCCTTCTTCTCTTTCTTCTCTCTATGCGCGCGATGATGCGCGATATGCTATACTCGCAATGCCGAGGCTCTCCGTAGCCGCTGCTGCTGCTCGGACGCAATGCAGTTAACAGAAGCACCAGTAGCTCGCTACGAGATGCGCACACTACAAGGGAAGGAAAAGGAAGGCCAGTGGCCGAGCTCTCTGTGTGTTTGGCTATATGATACACTTATGAGGCTCTGCAAATATATACATCTCTCGTTCGTTCTTTCTTTCTCTCGCTACGTGTATGTGTGTGTATGCGCGTCGAGCACCTATAGCTCTGCTCTTCATCTATAAATAATTATACGCGGCGCGCGACGATGGCCAAGTATAGACCGTTGGTACGTTGCCAGTGAGCGGCGAAACACACACAGACACCCGTGTACAAACACCGACTCACGCGCACGCATACACACGAGTGCGGCAACGGCAGCAACTCTCGACTCGACGAGGCCGATCCGACGACGAGCTGCTTTGCTATTTCGAGGGGGTTTATAGACATTAGCGAGCGTCTCTCTCGCTTTCTCTCTCTCGTTCTCGCGTATTGCAAAGCTGAAGATTTCGCTCGCGCGAGAGAGAAGAGCTGCAGATGTATCTGCCGATGCCGCCCCGCGTTGTTGCTGCGATATTATAGTCCGTTGCCGATCGCTCGATCTTACAGAAGCCAGAAAGGGTGAGATCTATACACGATTCGAGCGAGCGGGGCGCCATCTACACAAGCTTACCGATTCCCCCGCACGAATTTGGATTTACATAGCCGAAGAGAGGATGAACCAACGATCCATTGAGATGCGCGGACAATGACAAAAAAAATGAGAGATGACATTGAAAAATTTTCAAGATTAAAATTTAAGTTTGACCTCGCTGCCGATCTTGCTGTGTATACAGCTACGTAAGAGGCGTGCACGATTCCAGCGCTCGCAGAGGAACCGATTTTTTCATCCACTTATAGTCGTGCGCGTTATTATGGATGGAAAAAAGTATAATTTCGGACGCGATACATCGACGTTTTGCGCGGATCTATTTTTACGCCGCGAGTTCGCGTCGGCTGCTCTATACGTCTGATGTTCTCGAGTTCGTTAATATAGAAAATGTATAAAGCCATTACTTGAACGGCGCACCGCACTCGACACGTGCTTGCGACGAGAAGTTGCTGCCGCTGTTACTTACCGTTGTGTGGCTCGCGGAGATAAATATAATAACGCAAAATCTAAACGAATCGAAACAACGAAAGAATCGCATGGCATTACTTACTCTGGAACAATCGCGATTCTATATTCCTGTACACGCATCCAGCGTTAAGGATGCGCAAGCAGAAAAAGAAGAAAAAAAGCTCTTACGTATACCGAATCGCACAGGCGCATCACGTTCTCTATTTCCCTTTTTTGTCGCGCGCTGCATGCACCAGCTAAAAATGATGTCTTCCTTTGTGATGTGTACTATACATGTGCTGCATATTTGTGTATGCGAGTCTGGCGCACAAAGGAGAGAAAAAGACGACGTACTCGTGCGCGCGCGGCCGAGCTCGAGGAGGATTATCGTGGCTTTGTTGAATTTTATTATTGCTCTCGACCATCTTCGTGGAATTGCCACACGATCGTTCACGAAAAATAGCCGAATGCAGCGTAAATCTTTCTTAATAACCCTTTGTTACCCAGGGTACATCGAGTCTTACGCAATTCGCATACAATTATTATAAATTAAAAGTGCAAATCGAGTTGAGCCCAAAAGCAATTGACGACAAATTTGACTTGGCGTACATACGCCATACACTCATGCATGTCATGCTTAGAATCAACTATAGTGCGCGTATCGAGTACTGGTACACATTATCATGCAGTTCTTGCACTCAGCGAGAAAAGATACATAATCGGAAAATTTATATACATTACGCGCAAGTATGTGCCATACAGTGCTCTATGTGCTGTGCTGCGCTGCTGTGCGCACACATTGGTCGGCTACACTATTCTTAGAGATCGTCTATCCATCCATCGGTCTATCTCTCTTTCTCTTATACGGCAATATATAATATAAAAAATATATATACACGTATATATTTCGCGCGTGTAAAACGCCAACCTTGATGAGACAGAGAGATCTCGCGGAGTCCGCAGCTCGCTCACATTCCTCGCAGACACACACACACACACACACACACCTACACGACGTCGGGTTTCGTATGTATATTTCGTGGGTGTATATTGTTATTTGTTGTATTAAAAGGTGAACGCGAGAATGTCGCGACTCTGCGCGCGCGCCCGACGATTATATACCTAACGCGTGTTTTTTTTTACAAAATTATTGGAGCTACGTATAATTTCGAGTCTAGCCGGTTAGACGAGCTCTAGCGTTATAAACTGCGCGAAAACTGGTTGGAATCTCTTTTATATAAAATCGTTGCAAGATTGCGCGCGGGTCGATGCGATAAGTGATGCATTGTATTTATTTTTAGACCCGAAAAGTTTGCGCCATTCGATGCGCCGTTTGTATTGTGTAGGTATATATTTACGTATGTATAATGCAAAACGTAAGAGAAACTCAGGCACGATGCGCTCGCAATTTCAAGTGTAAATAATCGCGCGTAATATATAAAATGCCAAAAATATCCGATATTTGCACGTGTGTTTGCGTGCGTGTCTCTACGTACTGCAACAGTAGCAGCATCGGAATCGTCCACGAGGCGCGAGCCGCATTATTTATCCGCTCGCTCGACTCGTCGCGAGCGATAACCGCGTATACACAAAAACGTCGACGAACCAATAAATAAATCTCCGCCGCGCCGAAACGAGTCGCGATTTTCCAAGATCAACTTGGCGCTTCGAGAGCCAATGTGCAGTACCCACGCGATGCGCAGCAGTATTACCCGAAGGCCCTTACGAAGGCGTTCGGATATTATGTTATCGATCATTAAGATTGTGTAAGAGAGAGCAAAAAAAAAAAAAGAAGAAATTACGATCATTAACCCGCTGCCGGTGTCGAAAGACACATCGTCGCCCGTTGCGTGAATCACATTATTATACACGAGCTGTGCGTGTGCGTTACACATGCACGAAACCTACGCGCGCTGCTGCTGTTGCGTTGCATTGCGGAACTTCCGCGTTCCCGTTTATAACGTGCACTCGCTGCAGCTACTAGCTCATTGCTGCTCGTGCATAGAGCGAGCCCTGCGCGCAGATTATCAATCAATTGCATTGGCCGATACATATATGTATTCGGAAGCGATAGAGCCACGCGCGCGCGGCGACGATTGATTTAAGACGTAAGAGAATAGGTAATATTTATTTTTGTTTTCGTGCACCGACGCGGCGTAACTATTACGCGTACGTACGGAAAAAAACAACGAACGTATTGTACGATAGATATGTTCGTTGTGGCTCTTTGATTTTGGGATCAGTATCCTAAAGGACGAATTGAGAATTCGATGCCCAAAATATCGGCGCTTCGTTCGTGAAAAAAAAGTAGGCGTTGCATCGAGCTCGCACAACTCGATCTCTATTTTAAATTCCAAAGTATCGTCGAGTTGAACGACCTCTTTCCGATCATAATTATATGTATTATATTATCATACCCATATGGAGGATATGCATCGCGCGACGTAAACACAAAACACACATCGTTTTATCCCCTGGCAGCTTGAGACAACTTGAAAAAATGATTTTCCACATAATGGTGCGATCATTACCTATATGTATTATGACGTAACTTACGACTCTTCTACCTCGTTCCAGGCGCGATTATCTAAATTATACGTATTAAATTGGAGACTGCTGCTATTTATTTACTCTCGCGGCGCGGGTGATGCCGTATATAATTGCAACAGCAGTAGCAGCCGCCGCGCGAAATTCGAACGGCCGGCTGTAGAGCGTATATAGGTGTATGATAATAATAATAATGGCATCTTTCCTCACTTTAAAGGCACAAACAGACCTTGGCACGTATTTTTCACGCGTCGCACAAATTGTACAATCTACTATATACGTCTATTAATCTAGGGGTTTGTCGTTCTTTTTTATTGCCGCAAGATCATGCGCGTGATATCATACGATACAAGCTCGAGTTTTACAAATCATTGTTCTATTATAACGCATGCAGTTCGAGAGATTACAAAAAAAAAAACGTGAAAAAGAGATTTTTCGCTTGCGTGAAATTTTCAGGACACCTATCGATAATTTCGTTTAATTTACGCAACATAAATATTATCTTTACGGACATACTTAGATTTAAATCGGGCTTGTACTTATACGATTATATTTGCTGTGCCACTTGCCGATTTACAAGTTGAGGTACTCGCCATCTAGTGGTGAATTCTTAAAGTATAATTAACGTTTTTGGTCTAAATTTTTTGAAACAAGTAAATTCTTGTTTTCCGGTCATTTTAAATACGCTGACATGATTGTAACAAAAAAATCGTTTGAAACACGTTAATAAGTAGTATTGTATTTCAAAATATTTTGAAAAACTATGTTTTGGTCTTTATGCCATTATTAATATAGAGAATTTCTTTAAGGGTGACAGATAATTGTACAGAAAAAAATATTTTACTTATGAATTATACAAAAAGGTTTTACGCGAATAGCAACAGCAGTGAGAAATCAAAATTTTAGAGCTTTTAAGGATTCTTTTGAATCCAGGAACTTCTTATTTAAACAATCGCAACATACGAAAGTCTCGGTAAAATAAAATAAGAAATATTTGACCCCAGTGGCAACATTTACTTTTATAATGTATAAAGCTATATACCGAATGCAACAAAGCTATACAAAGCGACCCAAACAGGCGGAAAAACGACTCGCGTACCGGGACTACTATACGATTTCGCGCACCCTATCACGGCTACAACTACGCCTGCTCCGTACACCTGTGCGACGACGATGTCGAGAAGATTTTTCTGGGAATGGGCGCTGGAGTGTTTCGTGCAGTTGGTCGACCGGTCGCTGCTGCCCCTCGCCTGCTGCGAGCACATCTTCGAGCTGATGTCCAACGAGGAATGAGGATCCGTGTCGTATTTGCTTGACGTACATGGATAATAATCGCGCCGTTTCGTTGCTCGATGAAAAAACGTCTTACAGGAAACCACAAAAAACGAGACACGCGTTTTCGTATATGAGACCGTACGAAAGAAACATGAATTCAAAACTTGAAGCTTCGTTACATATGTTCGACAAATGTGTAAATAATGATTATATCCACGACGATAGTAATGAAATGAATAAAATCGATAGAGCGTGTCTACAATATTTCTCGATATCCGGTGTGATGATGTAAATTTTTAACATCATTAAAGTGTATTAATAAATGAATAATTTCATCGAAATTTCAATTCTAATCTTTTGTTACGCCAATGTCTAAAATAATTAGCATAAAGTATTTTTAATTAATTTATTTAATACGTTTTGAGATACGAAGTATCTCACATAAAGTTACGCTCATATATATGAAAGGAGCAGTTCAATCGGAAAATACAATTACATACTTTATTTTTAATGCAGAAATAAACCAAAAAGATTTAATTCTATTCCTAAAATTTAAACATTTTGGTTAAGGTTTCTTTAAAAAATTCATAAAAATTTGATCAAAATTGAATCCAGCTTCTTCCACTAGATGGCCAGTAATTTTATCTGTAAATCCGTAAGTGGCAAAGTCAAAATAATTGTATAAATCAAAGAGGTTTAATCGGAGAACTTTTGTGTGAACATGATAGAGTTTCTCCACCATTACATTAATTTTAACGTAAAAATTTTATGTAGCGATCGGTTGCGCTCCGATGCGCGACCAAATAGAGCCGAGTACGGCGAGCAGATCGATCGATTTCTGTAATGATATAGCCTACATCGATTATTTATGTACGCATGTGTGCGAGGATTAAAATACGTGCATAAGTGATCTCGCAACGCCTGCACTCGCGATTATCTGGTCGATCGATCGCAATCGAATATCGGCCGTCGCGATCGTGTACACACTACACACAGGTGTGCGTTACGAGTGCATTTTCACTAACGTAAACATAAGCACATCGATCTTCGGAAAATCCAAAACCAAAATTTTCATTTACTAAAAACCGCCCGATATCATCATCTTCCCGCCCCCACGCAGCGAGTCTGCTGAGTAACAAAAAAAGCGAAATTCACTACCTGTATTATGTATATCGATTAGCGCACGCACACCGGTTGACGGTAAAAAGGCGCGTGCGAACGTGCGGGTTTATTTAACCGTCACGCGCACCGGTGTACCGAGAGCCTTTGCTGTACTGTACTAGTATGTATATGTATATAGTAGATAAAACGCCAAACATTCGCGTATTATATTGCAGTGTGCTTGGACGCCCTACCTAACCTCGCTTAATTCACTGTTCTCGTCTCTCCATAGAGCGAGGCTCGACGCACGCACGCATATACTCCACAGACACGGTGTTTTTGTGCGCTAGATAGTTTATGAGTCATAGAGTACGCACACTCGTGCACACTCGTATACACGCGCACAGCACAGACGCTTCGAGTTAAAGTCTGCGAGGAGAGCGTTGTCATCGACGCATAAAAACCAGTCGGTGGACTATCAAAAATCCGAGGCGAGATAGGGCGCTGTCGGTGTCAGTGCGTGCAGTAGTGCTGCGATATTGCTGTCTTATTCTGTGTGTCGTGTGTTCTCGTGCAGTCTCTCTATCAGTTCAGTCGACGTGCCAATAATATAAACGCATACATAAGCTTTGCGTTACACAAACGATATCTCGTAACTTGTTGTTCTAATTAGGTGAGCATCTTTCTGCATACAGTTTACATAAAGGAAACACGCGAAGAGCAGCGACGGCTGCGGCGGCGGCTGCTACAGCTGCAGAGTGCCGCTGTGTGTATACTATTTGTGCGTTGTGTGTTGACGATACGCGAGAAAAATCAATACGAGGCCAAAGGGCATCAGCCCGAGGCACGCCGTAATAAAATTTTTGGATCTACGCCCGAGGTATGCCGCGCGCTCCGATCTCTCTCTCTCTCTCTCTCTCTCTCGGAGCTGATGATCTATACGCCCAACAACATTACGTATCCTCGTCGTTTATTTGTATATTATTATAAGGTGCCGACGATCGATGACGATTCGACCGACCGACGACGTCTCGAGTCTCGAATGACACTCGCTTATAGCAGTCTGAGATAAAGAGCTCGTCAGTTCTTTCTTATCGATTATCGAGTACGGTCATTTTTTTATTGTTGATTCGGTCGTTGTGCCTATTTTTTTTATTCTTTCTTCGTAACGCGAACTTCGACGATTGATTTTATTGCTGAGAGGTGATCCCGTTCTGCTTGGGGGATATAGTATATTTATTCGACGTGAGAGTGCAGTGACATTAAAAGTTTGACAGTTTACCTAAAATTCTTAAAAAAATTTTATATGTAAAGGATTCTTTTCCATTGAATCTTGTTTACGTCTCTTTTTTATCTCATGAAAATTAAGGATTCAAACAATTCAATTTATTTTTTTTATCAGATTCAACCACTTATATTTACACAAAGTGATTTTAAACTATTTTCTACTTCTAAAAGCAATTTATGTCAATGGTTTAGTTTTCAGATCAAATTGACATTTAAATGATGACACATTGATGTCTTATTGATAATTAAAATGTTTGGCAAATAGATAAGAATTGATGCCAAAATAAATGATCTATTTTCAAACACTTAAAAATAATCATCAATTAGATCTATTACATGATTTGTTTTAAATATTTGATTTATTAATAAAATTAATTATTTTCAGACATCATCTTCGACTAAAAAAACCACCATGACGACAGCCGCAAAGTTATATGGCAAGGATCTGAGTGAGTACGACGATGTAGACGTAGATGAGCTATTGTCTCAGCTTACTCCTGAAGAGATCAATATTTTGGCTAAAGAAGTTGATCCAGATGTAAGTGATCTTATTGTAGTATTATGATTGCTTTTATGCTAATTATACTAATGTGTCAACTTTTATAATTTCAGGACAGTTTTATGCCACCTTCACAGCGTTGTAGCTATGAGTGCACTAAGACTCCAACAGGACCATTGAATAGAAAAAAGTTGATTGAGCACATTAATAAACAAGCACTGGAAACACCTGATATCCCAGAAATAAAGCCTTATGTACCAGGAGTTGTTAGAGGAAAGAAAGTTAGTATTAGAAAAATTGACTTATATTTTCTAACCACACCACAGATCTTATATAATAAAATTACACATCTTTATTACTATTATCAATGCATTTAAACTCAAATTGTTATTATAAAACGTTCAAAATTATATGAAATTAGGTATAATATTTTTAATACTTATCCACAATACTAAAATTCTGATTTATTTGTAGTGGATACCACCTGTCACAGAAAGTTTGAAAGAAAAAGAAGTAAACGAACAAATTGCCATTGATTTGGGTGATGAGTATGAGCAAGCTCTTTCTAATGCCACTGAAGATGAAATCATTGATCTTGCTGGTAAATTAATTTATTATAAAATAAAAAAGTTAAATTTTTAAATAATTATAAAAGTGAAACTCACTCTTTCAATTGTGTTGTTTAGCTATTCTTGGTTTCCATTCGATGATGAACCAAGATCAATACCATGCGTCTCTATTGAACTCTGGGCAACCCTTGGGTATGGGTTGGGATGGTATAACAAAAGCAAGTCAACCAAAAGTTTTCCCTATGGATCCTCCTAATGATACAGATGTTGATGACACTATAAGAAGAGTTCGCGAGGATGATCACTTATTGGCTGACGTTAACTGGAATAATATTAAGGTACTATTGAATGGTGTATTATTATTATTTTATAATAATAATATTCATCTGCAACAAATAATAATTTCAATATTTTACCTATTGTTACAGAATATTTCAGATGAAAAATTCATGCAACTTTTTGAAGCTATTGAGAACAATACACATCTTGAAACACTCAGTTTAACAAATGTAGGGCTTACAGATAAGGCTGCTCAAAGATTAGCAGATGCTTTGGAAAAGAATTCTACTCTGCGTGTTCTAAAGTAAGTGTTTAACAAAACATGCTATAAACCAAGTAAATATGAAACTTCAAATAAAAATAATTTTGAATTTTTTAGCGTGGAAACTAATTTCATAAGCCCACCTGTGATAGTTAAACTCGTCAAGTCTCTTTTAAATACAAAGGCTATTGAAGAGTTCAGATGCTCAAATCAGGTATGGTTTAAATAATTTATAAATTTTCGATTGAGGAATAAAAAGTAATTCTTTTTCTTTCATTTATTTCTACAGAGGTCTCAAGTTTTGGGCAATAAAATTGAAATGGAAATCACACAACTGGTAGAGCAAAATCCAACTTTACTTAGACTTGGACTCCACCTAGAATTCAATGATGCTAGACACAGAGTGGCAGCGCACCTTCAGCGAAACATTGATAGGAGTAAGTGTTATATTTCTCTTAAATCGATTTATTGGCAAATCATTAATGAATTTTAATAATAAGTTTAACATTTTATTTTACTTTATTAATAAGGTATTTTATGATAATTCATAACAATTCAAAGCTTACATTTTAGATTTAGCCTGGCTGGAGAGCTGCTGAATATTCATCTTGATCATGTTTAAATTACGTTTTAATGACATTATTATTTACAGGATACATTTCAACTATAGTCATTATTTTTATAAGCATTTCAATAGCATAAAAAGTCTATTAATATCAAGCTTGATCAATCTATTCACTTCATTCTATAATACAAGCTTGAAACCATTTTTTTACTAGATGGAAGCAACTGTATGGCTGAAAACGAAGATATCATGTTCAAAATGTTCTCCTAAGTCTTCTGAATCATTTACTTGCTTCGTAGTCACCACACCTTGAGCTTTAATTCACTATACTTGCAAATTCATCCCGCTATCTCATCTCCATTACTTTTCTATCGACTTGGAGGTAATTATATAATCCTGGAATAGCATGTACTCCACCCCACAACCAAATTATGTTCTTCCAAAATATCTGTGACCCAATTTTTTTCTGATTCAAACAATACCATTGTTGAAATTGCTCTCCTAAGAATGAAGTGACTAATTACCAAGTAATTATAAAAAACAATAGGTTTATCCTGATTTAATAAGAAGAAGGCATTTTGATAATCTTCAATTATTGACGTAAATTATTTTTTTACACTGAAATAAAATTTTTTCCTCTTATTTCAGTAAAACGATTGAAAAATCCAGAGTATACCGTTAGTTATACTGGTAGGACACGAATTTTTTCTATATGAAATATTTTTGCTTCCCCCTTTCAAGCTTTCAAGTGAATATCCTGAAATCCACCCGATTTTTCTCTGATACTTCTCAATTTATATGTACTTTTTGATCGAGTCACATTGGTATGGTATTAGAATTGCTTATGCTTTCGAGCTTTTTGAATCTCCCCTGTTATCTATGTCGATATTCTCCAATATTAAAACTTACTTACATGTATCCCTTCAATTCTACTTCAAAAAATCAGTTTGGCTTAAATATATCATATATTCGTCAAAATTATTTTGACTGATAAGGTTTGTTCATTTTGAACATCTTGTTCATTCATTTGTAAAAAATGATCTTCAAAACAGTTAACCATTGATTAAAAAGCAAAATAAGTTCATTCAAATTCAATGCATTTAAAGAATTATTCTTGCTCACTATTTCTAAAAAAAATTCATTTTGCATTCTAAGATAACGACTAATCAACAATTCATCATAATTTTGATGAAATCTACTGATTCGGATATTTTTTTACTTTTTAAAATTGTTTAGTTGTACGCGTTGAGAAAAAAAGTTATAGACAGAAAAAATTACAAGGACATGAAGCAAATGAAGCTGATACGAATAAATGAGTTTGGGATGGCAGTGAGTAGAATAAATGTGAAATATACAATTTGAAGTCAGTTTCATAATACCGTAAAGTGATTGAAAAAGTGTTGACTTGTTCAAATTTTTCATGTCCAGTTAATAAGCCTCATATTTTTTGTTTTCTTTTTAGTCACAAATTTTTTTGTTACGTAAATTAATTCTTTAGTGGCAAGTATTAATGCATCTTTTAATTAAAAATAATTGTTCGTCCAATAGGTCAAAAAGCAACGTTTTTCATTTTATGTTTTTTGATCGAGCTCGCATAAGCAAGTTTCGTTTTGCAAAATAAGTTAATTTTCCGTTTTTAATTTTTATTTAAGTAAGGGCCGTTAATTTCTACTTTTAGATAATATAGTCATACAATTAGACTTAGAACATAATTTTTTATTTTGAGTTTTTAAGTACACATAACAAAATAGGAGGATAAACTATCAAGAGTTCGCGCCACACTACGATGGATAGGAGACACAAACATTTTTTTCAGATGCTCACATCTTTTAATTACAATTATTAAACATAGTCAACAAGTTATGAATATATTTATAATATATTTATAAAACAAAAGTACTTTGGAAGAATTTCAAAAACAACAACTAAACGTTTAGTTAAAAGTTATTTGTATCTCAAGCAAATGTAGTCTTTGTAATTGATATACACATTCTGCTAAGATCAAGCTGTTGAAATTCTTTCACTTAACAATAACTATCTATTTTTAACACTTGGAACTCTTTATCAAACTTTCTCGTAAAATCAATTTTTCTTCCTTTACTTGAAATAAAAAATCGCTTACATTCGTTTCAAGACCAAAACCCATCATTTTGTTTTTTTTATTCTTTTCCAACAGTACGGAAAGACCTACAATTGCGATTGCAGTTCCGATTCTTTAACATGAACCGGAGGAAAGCTGCCCGTTATTAAACGAAGGTATTCATGGAACTCCTGCTTAATTTGAGATTTTCGATATTTTTTGTTGTATTTTTTATCGCTGACAACATTCATGCTTTTATGATTTTATAACTGATATTTTAACTTTTTTAATTTATGATGATGATTATTTTGATATTTATAAATCTTGCTCTTTTTATACACCATACGTAAACTCAAAAATTCTTTATTTGCTATTTATAAAACTTTTTATGAGTTATTAGCTCAGTAATTAAAACATTTGAGACATTATGAATTTCTCAAATTTATGTGAAGTAATTATTCGAATTCATCCGAACATTGATCAATTGTTCTATCATTGTTTTTTTACTCGCATGCAGCTTCTCTCTATCTATGCAATTTCAAAAAAGAAAAAAAAACAACTCACATCCAATATTTTTGAAATTTATTTATTGTTTATTTAAAAAATTTTTAAAAATTAAAAATTCACCAATAAATCATTGATAAAATCATTATAATATTTTGATTTCAAGTTTCGATTTTGTAACTTTTCTTTCATTCGTTACAAATGAGATTATCTTTATTTTACGTAACAAACGTTTTCGAGACTGGAAAGCTCTCGTACTGCGTGAAAACTTCTTTCTTTATCTTTTTTTTTGCCGTTGTTTACAGACTGAAACTCTATTTAGTTCGGAGCACATGCGAAAAATGTTATTCTGTACAAAGCATGAAAATCGGAAATGGTTGGGTCATAAAATTGAGAACCATAGAAAAGGAAACGGTATACAAAGCTTCTTACCTTTTTTCTACGCTATTTTTTCGTAACATTCGACCGATAAATAGCACGAGCGTATCTATAAACAAGAGTTGCTGACTGGAGATGTTTTTTTTATGTTCCGATGTTCATGCTCTGTTCTTTATAAATTAAAAAATTCTTATTCAAATGTCGACTTCACTTTATCTCTAGAAAAGGTAAAATATTCGAACCAAGATAGCAAGATAATAATTGCATCGAACAATTATTAGCTATCATGCTGTACTAACAAAGAACTTGTATCGAATTTTAACAGCTTTTTACTTCATTCAACCCCTGTGATGTTTGGCAAGATTAACAGTTTGGTTTGTTTTTTAATTAACAGCATCTGTTTTCTAGAATGAGTACCAAGATGAAAATAACAATTGATTATTATAACATGAAATGTGTGTTATGTTTACGATTTACCATAATAATACTAACGATTTTTGCAATTTTCCAGGCTTGTAAAATATTATACTATAGATTATAGTATATTTTTTCGTATCACGATTATATATTTTGAGCTGGTTCAACAACAAAGTAAAATGAAAAAAAAATAAAATTCATGAAGTTGACATGTATTAAATTTACAACTTGAAATTTACATTTTTTAATAACTTATTAAATGTACTCTTTCCGCATTTACTAAAGATATTTTTCCTTCCGATTGAGTTATAATGTTGAACTAGAGCTTACGTAAGTTCCTTTTCTGCGTTTCAATTAAAAATAAAACGTTGTTGAAGCAGCATAAAATTAATCTTTTTTTGCCTTTTGATTATGCGTCAAGAAAACCAAGCTTTAATCTCTCAAGATAAGCTTTCTGTTCTAATTAATTGGGGGTATCTGTTGCAGTACGGCAGTCCCGGCTCGAGGTTGCGACATCCTAAATCTAGAAAAAAACAACCACCATCACCACAACAACAATCAACACAACACATTTGTTGCCTGTCCTATCTATATAATCTATCACTATGACTATTTATATTATGCTAAGAAAAAAAAATTGCACTCGCCTAGAATATATTGTATTGTGTAATAATTGCAGGGAGACAAGCAAAAAGCTTAAACTTTTTACTCGAAACACTCCTGAATTGCTGTATATATTATAATTATTATGAACTACTCAATTTTAGCACACTTCTACTATTATATATTATTATAATAATTATGAAATGCTATATATTGTTCTTTTGAGAAAAAAAAGCTAAGTTGAAAACACGTAAAAAATATTATAATCACACACGGTTAACGAAAATAATTTATATACATTATATATTATCGAAAAAAATACCGAAAAATAATTGGATTAACTAGATATAATATATCTATATTTACAATGATTAATATTCATGCGTTCGTGCGCGATAAATCAGCTTTTAATTATTGATCGACCAAACCTCGAAGTTTACTTGTACGTGTGTCGGTCTATGTGTGCGCTCTAGTATGTATGTGTTTATGCATATCTACTACTGCACCATAATATATACGTGGCGTGTTTTTAGATTAAGACGGTGTTGACGACGTCAAAGCTCGGGTCTACCTGATGTATGTATGCTAGACTAAATGTATCTACCATGGAATACATAATGTAGCCCAATCAACGCCTTACATGCGCATCGTTTCTGACATTAACTCTCTCTCTCACTCTCTTCCTTACCCGCGTACACACACACAGACCCATATACACGTACACGCGTGCTGCTTGATTGCAGGTGTATCGTGATTGTATATGTTTATGTACACGTGTATACAAGATAGGCGATTCATGTGCTGCTGAACTTTGCTGTACGAAATATTTAGGAGATAGAGGGTGAGAGAGAAAGAGAAAAAAAGATATATATAATAGTTGAGTATATATGCGTATAATCAGGCTGTGCCTTTGTCAATGTTTAAAGAACAAATTAATATCACACGTTATTGAGATTTTTTAATGCACCGATGATGTCAAAATTGTTTTGCCACAATATACACAAATCGATTGTACTAATTTGTGCTTGTTACTTCGATTTTTTAATGAAGAAACTGCGCTTTTAAACAAAAAAAAAATAAGACCCAGCTTATGACATGCAACGATAAGAAGCTCGAATTCAAAAAAAAAATTACGAAAGAAATGAAACACACAACACGTTGTAACAATTTTTTACTATCACATATTTAAAAATGAGTATTAATGTTGTAGCAGCTTTTTATGTGTCAATTGTGCCGAGCGTATATTTGCTGACTGCCAATCGTCCGTGAGATATGTAACGTCCCTCATGATTATTATTTACTGCTGTACTCACTTCATTTTTTTTTTGTTACGATGTAAGAAATTTTATTTTTTATTTGTTAAATGTTTAATCGAAAAAAATGTAACGACTAAATCAATGTTTTATGCCCGCCCAAGCTTAATATTTACACACGAAAATATTTTTATCTTGCACCAGAATAAAATGTTTTATGTGTACGTTGACGTACAAAGGTATTTTCCACCTAATCAGAACTTTTAATTCAAGAGACAATTATTAAATGAAAAATTATGATACGAAACAACACACTGCTTTGGAAAATGAAAAATTTTAAAGCACAAATAACGACATACATATTATAATAGAAAAAGTACATGATGTAATAACGCCTACTTCTGAACGTAACATTAAGCGTAATATTATATTATAAATTTATTATAATTGTAAAATATAAAAAAAAGTATCATCATTGCTAAGAAATATGAAAGCGTCACAAGCTCATTTTAATTCCGTATTCATTGTATAATGCAAAAATAAAAATACTTGCGGAACTTAGATGCGCCACTTTCATTTTATATAAGTCAGAGAGAGAGTATCTGTAATGTTTACACTATTTACTTATTTTACGATTTATGATTATTATTCATTATTACGACTATTATACTTTTTATTACATCTAAGATTACTCTTCGTTGCGTGAATATATTGCTCTTAATTGTAATATCCGGGAAGTAAAGGGAGACAGAAATTTTTTAACACTTTGTTGCAGGTATACATTTACATTATAAGTTGTTCATATCGTAGATTTGTTACGATTCATTTTTTTTTCTCTCTCATTCATGTGCGCAGTTAAATAGATGAAAAAAAAAGATTGAATAATAAACGTTGAAATAAGTATACATGAGTTCATGATTTTATAGAAACTTCCACAAAAAAAAAGAATGACTAACCAAAGTTTCAGTAAAATTGTACAAATTATATATCTTAGAAACAAATATAACGACACAATAAAATCGAACATGGTAACGAAAGTCGTTCGACTGCGTTATTTCTTCATTCGTTTACTGTATACAACATAGCATCCCCCCTGTCAACACGCACAACTGTCGGGTATTACCTTCGTTCGCTGTATAAAATCGAAAAAACATCGACGTTTATACATCCTTGCGATATCTTACTCGGATCGCAATCTCGGCGAGTTTTGCATGGATATGTGGAGAGAAACGGGTGTTAAACTACGCGATCCCCCCTCCCGTCGTTCTGCGCACACGACTGGCTATTGTTCGGTATATATATCTCGCGAATTCATAGCTTTTGTCTGTCGGTAAAACCGTTTCGTTTTCCCGGCATAGTATATGTATAATGTAATCGCGTCGTCGCATGAGTCGCAGTCGTCGTCACTCGCTGGCGGCGGTGCATGAGGCAAAACACGCGAGTGTGCATATACACAGACGCTGGGGCATACCGGGCGATGAAGGGTAAATCAGCAATGACACGCGATCGCTTTAGATTTTGGGAAAGTTTTCGGCGCTGATCTTCGCGTGATGATACACGTTGCCAAGAGAGAGAGAGAAAAGTTAACGCTTTAGACGCGCGAGAACGTATACGTATCGGGCGAATTTTCAGACTTTTTTGACGTGTCTCGGTGTCTTTATGCATAACACGAGAGAGAAAAAAATCGATCACGCGCATTGTCAGAGCGAAATCGACGACGTACTATATATTATCAAAAGAAACAACATTTCGTAATGAGCTTGGTTCTTCGGGTCGTGATCACAACATTCAGGACGGGTTTGAGGCGCGAGCGCACAAGTGCAAGATAAATATTTTCCTCGATGCAGAGATGATATTTTTTTTTGTCCCAAACAGAAACCAAGCGATCTTTTTTAACATTTTTTTTCTTTTTGCCAAATGGCGCATATAAGAGCGTCGAGCTTATAAGGGAGAGAACGTGAAAAATTTACGTTACATGATGCAAAAAAAAAGAAGAAAAAAAATGGATAGCACAAAAGCACATGGCGACATTCTTATGCATTCCGGAAAAGGCGCGCCAATAGACAAACTCAAGTTATGTACGTATGTACCATGGATAACTGAAAAAATAGTACTATATACAGGTAAAAATGTACTTTTTGCCCGTGCAATCTGAGGTAAAAAAGGGCGTCGGAAAGTTAAACTCGCACAGTTGTCTCTCAGTTTCCATTAGTTACACGAATTCATTTTACAATAGCCATATCCCTGCAGATAAAAAGTACAGGATTCTATTTACAAATTGGTAAATTCTCTTTTACACCACCGGGTATCAGTTTTAAAACAAGTGCGAACAATGGAGCTTTCAATGTGGTTATATCGAACTTTCGAACGCGATACACCATCTATCAACTTTTCAGGAACAATACTCGCTTGTTTATAAATGTTTGTAATGCAGAAGAAAACAAAGTCAAATTTTATACCTTATTTTATCGATGAACAGTCCATCATTATTTCTTTCTATTATGAAGCAAAATAAGGAATTTATTTCACCCTGAAAATTTTATAATAACCTATTGTACATTACTCGGACAAGCGAAGAAGCATACTCTATTACCCAAAAAAAGTATGTTACGAAGTTTCAACAATTTTACCGTGAACGCAGAGCACTAGACCAGCGTCGAGTCAAGATTTTTCATCATCGACGCGTTGCCACCACTGCCGCCGCTCCCTGGCGCAGTTTGTCGTTTGAAAGGATGAAAAAAGCAAAATACGAATCGAATTCGCATTCGTTATTCTTTTGCCGCGCGCGCACGTATACGCATTCGCGTGATAGAAGCTACTCGCAGAGTTTGTTTTATCGCGTCGCACTACTCAATTCACGCTATATTACGACTCTGCGACAGCACAAAAATTTGCGATACGGTTTTATGCGCGCGTGGGGCGTCGTCGTCGTCCTCGTTCGAAAAACGAAAATTTTAGTTTACGATTTTTGCGAGAGAAAATTCGTCGAGTTGTCGATTCTTTTATTTTTTTAGTCTATTTTTGTAATAAATTTTTTGTTTTAGTTTTGGAAGGTTTTCCTATCACGAAATGTATCGATGTTACAAATTTTGATTTTGATTTTTTGTAGGCCGAATGCGCAGAACGGGACGAGCTCCGAGAAATTGTACCATTGGACATCTCAGCAGGCCCAGAGGTAGCCTCGAGACCGATTGATTCGAAAAAAGGGATTTTATTTGTAATTAATTGTTAGCTTATTTTACGAGCAATCATGCACAATAAATCAGGATCTGTTTATGACTTATTCTTAAATGCATTTTTATCGAATACATATGATACAAAGTTTAAAAAAAAATGGAAAATGTATTAAATTAAAAAATATATCACTTGTTGTAAATTATGTGTAATATTTATTCTGTATGTTCAGTAACTGACATTGATAGATATATGACGATGCGATGAAAATTTCAGTATACGTCTGTGACGTATTATAAACTTGATAGCGAATTTCCTAAAATGATTGTAATGAATAAAAAGGCGCTAAGAATTCCGTAAAAATTGTAAAATCCTAGAGGATGCTTATTTTTTCTTTCCCAGTCCACCGAGAATGCCGGTCACCGGTCCCAAAACCTACGATCACATTCACATTATATTTTTCATGTAAAGCTTTGTATGATATTTGATGTCAAAAAAAAACCTTTACCTTGGTAACTCCGCCGAGTCCACCCCCGCTGCCGCCCTTTCCTTCCTCGGAGCTGTCGCCACCACCACCGCCCAGCAATCCGCTCAAGAGACCGCCACCATCACCTCCCAACAGTCCACCCAACAGATCTGCAATTGTATAATGTATACGACGTTATTTGCACTGTCTAATAAGCTTTCGACGAGAGAATCTCTCAATAATGACCTAGCTGAGCGTTGACGGGCTCCGAGTGAAAACTCAGCACGGCGATGACGAGGAACGCGAAAAGCACGATGGACCTCATTATTGAAACTTTTGCTCTTTTCACGGCTAAAAACCACAATGAATTCACTTGCTGCTGCTGCTGTTGCTTCGGTTTGCCAGACTGCGGCAAAGTCGTTTACTTTTATACTATTGACGCTCGAATTTCGGGTCGAGTGATAATTGTAATAATATTTAAACGACTTTTGCATTATAAATTTATGATATCCGAGCAACAAGACTGCGTGTGGCAAAATATACGTATAGTGCACAATGTGCATTATAAGTAAATCACTGGGTCGTATATCACGAAAATCTGTATGCTCTTGCGCAAAGGCGTCAGACAATAAAAAATAACATTTTTTCTACTGCGTTTCGGTTGCGCTTAAGACGTTTTTATTTTGTCGACTCTGGTTACTCGATCGTACTCGTAAAGTTTCGAGATTATCTCCATTCAATGATTGCCCTAATTTTAAATTTTATAAACAAATCATATCATAATCAATAAAATTGTCATATTTTGATCCAAGGATATATTATTTTGTATTAATAAGTTAGTAATAATATTTATAGTTCATTTTATCATCGCAACGGTGATGATTTGGGAGAAAAATTATATTGCACTATCACTGCAGATTTCGAGATTTGATTTTCAAGTATTCGATAAACAATGTTATCGCTTTGTTCTCCGCTCTAAGCCACCTTTATAATATGGTAAATACAACTGAATGTTGCATAGGCTTTTTGTGGATGAATGCACATTTTGTTTATTTAGTGAATCGAAATTGAATCGGGTTGATTCTATGCTTATTTTTTGGATAATTTTGGAAACAATTTCATTGTATATTACAAAAAAGTTTATCATATAACGAATTTTACCCAACTACTTTTTACTGGAAAAATTCCTTTATAATCTACATAAAATTATGATTTTTCACGCTAAAAAGATAACATTGCTTATCGGTATTTTGCCAAATATTACTTTGAATGAAAATTTCAATCACCTTTTCTTTTACTTCCAAAAACAGTTATTTTTCAGATAAACGACTTGATTGCATATTGAATGAACTTTTGTTACTTCCTACTATTGGAATTATGAATCATTCTCGTAACTGAGCTTTTACCGGATTTAATAATAAATTAATATAAATTTTTACAACTTTTTTCTAATGAATGAGTTTTGTAACACCCTAAAATAAATTTAATGTGAGAAAAGTCTGTATTTATAATCAAGTAATATCTTTTACTAGATCAAAATTTTCTTGGTGGTGTCCTATGAATTTACAGAGAAAAGTGAATAAAAGGAGGGCTACAATAAATCTAACTCCAAGACGAGTTAACAAATATAATACCTTCGTATTTATATATGTAACAATTTTGAGGTAAGTACTTGGAAAAAAAATCGCAAGTCTATGTATTGTTGCCATAGCAACGTTTATAAATGAATCAGTTATACATACAATATATAAAAATAATGCAAAACTATCATACATGAAATTAGAAGGTTTTGTGTCTAACATTTTTTGTTTTATTGAGTCGGACTTGTTACAATTAATTTTGTAACGTATAAGTTTAATTATTATTATTATATAATGTAAGCACACAATTTTATGAGGACAAATCATTATAATATCTTGCTATGGAGTTAACATAGAATATTTTATACTTTTTGATTTTTCTTCCACTTATGAAGGTTCAGCCCTTAGACTGAAATAGAGTTTATTTTACTTCTCACAAAGAACGTAAGATTTCATTAGATTATGCATTTTAAATGTTACTACAATCAATCATAAATATTGAACGTCGATAATAATTTATATATTTTTCTATTACAATTATGTTACAAATTTTTAACACATATTAAATGACCAGAAAATAACAATTTTATGGTTCCACAGAATTAAGACCAGTTTTCAATCATGTTAAGTACGATATCCCCAAGGCAACTACCACTTGATGGCGAGTATAATTATCTGTAAATCGGCAAGTGGCAAAATAAAGTAATTGAATAAGTTTAAACATGATTAAACAATTATAGGAATAAAATACTGAATCTCTTGAAATCACTATCATCACTGGTAATATATGCGACGTGATTAAATTTATTGCTACGTACAAGTTTCTTAGTACAGTTAACGAAAATTGTATTATTGAAGTTTTGCATTTCAAATTTTGACAATTAAAAATAACTATTGCAAATGTGTCTAAATGCTAATTTGCACGAACTTTTCATAATTTCGAAAATAATCATTAAATAGCAAAAAAAAGAACGTAGATATGTTTCAGATCTATTACCCCATTCATAAGGGTGCCTAAGTCCTGTCATAAGATGTTGAACTTTTCTACCTGAAATGTTGTGGAATAATTTATTCTATATGAAAACAACAAAATCTGTTACGATATTTATCATTCAAGGCATCGTCACTATAATTAAAATTCCGCATTATTTCCTTATCTCACTAAAATCAATACGAATATTTATAATCATAATTTTAAGATGAATTTCAAAATTGAATCGTTCATCAAATGTTTTAATCATTACCGTTATTAATTTTTCAAAGGTAAATATCGTTATATTTCAACGACAATAAAAAATCTTGTTATGCAGTATTATCATTTATTTTGTTAATAATAATTAATTATTACAAACAAAGTCAAAAATACTTCCCATTCTAAGGTATCATTTATGAATGCATTTCCAACTCTTCAACCTAACAAGCCATTTACTAAGGGTAAGCCACCAGTAAGCTAAAAATTGAAATTAATTTAGAACAGATTCATCATACATGTTTAAAAAATAAAAGATTTACCCCTTTCAAGCCACCCTTTACAGTTCCTTTCACTAGACCTTCTCCAAGACCTTCTGCTACACTTTGTATCGATCCTTTAGTCAAGCTCCCTACAAGGCTATTGGTTGGGTCCTCGCCCATTGGCAGAAGATCTTTCACTACACCTGAATCACCTTTTCCTGTGAGTCCGAGTGATGTCAACAAACTATCTGTTATAAATCAATTTTTATGTCTGAGTAAACGCAATATTTAAAAAGAATTATGATAATTAATGTCACTGACTTTTCCTACTTTTTTTCGAACTTTTTTTTTCATTTCCAAGAAGACCACCGACAGCTAAAATAAGCAATATGTATTTTTCAAATAACAGTTCTTGTTGATGGAATTGGATTTTTACCTCCTCCGTTATTTCCAAGAAGACCGCCGACGACACCTTAAATAAACAGTTTTCATGTTCCTTGTTCTGCTATTAAATAATTACTAGAATATTTACTGTTCAATTTTTTTACCTTGTCCGCCTTCACTATTTCCAAGAAGACCCCCAACTACACCTGATATCCAAATTTTTAACAAATTCTTAATACATTTTTTATTAAACTTAAAGTCAGCGTTATTTTATTATGTCACCTTGATTTCCTCCATTTCCGCCAAGAAGACCACCGACAACACCTTAAAAAAACAGCTTTTATGTTCCTTGTTCTACTGTTAAATAATTACTAGAATATTTACTGTTTAATATTTTTACCTTGTCCACCTTCGCTATTTCCAATAAGACCCCCAACTAAACCTATGGAAAATTTTTAGTATGAATATCTACATTTTAACTGTTTATTAAAAGTCTATGGATAAAATATTTACCTTGACTTTCGCCTTTACTACTCCCTCCTCCTAAAATGCCACCTACTATTTTTATGGTAAAAATTCAGTTAGAAGAAAAAAATCATATTTATTCAAATTATAATGATTTAATTACCCGCACTACTACTTGATGAACTGCTTTTCTTGCTTCCCCCTCCACCTAACACCCCATTAACTACTCCTCCTAAAATTAAAAAATACTATTAATTGAGTTTTTATTAACTATTTTACGATTAATTACATCATTAAAGTATAACATAAATATTTTGATTTTTTTTTATATTTACTATTTTTTCTTCGTGTGTTTTTGTGTATTTTTCGCAATGTTACTTACCTAATTGCCCAGCAACGATATTCATGAGAATGAAATTAAAAGCTAGAAAAAAAATTATTGACGGATAAGATGAAAACATGATTACGGTGAACGTCAAGTTTTCTCCTGTGGCGAATACTAATGGCTGACTGAATGTGAAATTTCCGAAAAACTCGTACTTACAAATCTACAATTTAAAGACTTATCTTGTCGAAAAATTTTTTCAAGTAAGCTGTAATAATATTTAATCAATAAAGATGCCTTTAAATCCTTATCATTATTGTTTAGTACCGTAGTGAAATTAGCATCGCATTAGCTGGCTATTAAGATGTAATATAAGTGTGTAAAATGAGTGACGGTGACAGCACGTTTGATATGATTGAACAATTTTACCTAGGGATACTCAAAAACAAAACTATTTACTCATTTTTTATAGTAAACTTTTGAAAAAAAAATTATTTTTAATCAATACCGATGATAAATACGTATAGTTACGAGTGTGACCTTATGCCGAACGGTGTGTAAGGAAAATGTTAATACAATTTTTTTCGGAGATTTTTAAACCATTATTTTTATTTACGTTTTCATTACATCTTGCTATAGACTGTTTATTGTAAATTGCTAGATTTTAAAAATTATTAAAACATTTGTTTCTAGCAACTTTCACAAATACCATTTTTTACCAAGTCCACCAATACCAGTACATTGAGCATTTTGAGGCCAATCACACACGTTAAGCTTAGGATTGAAATGTAAATGTTGAGGACATTCGAACACGTGGGGACGACCGTTGGCACACTGACAAAATCTATTACAGAATGCGTTTGGCATATACGTGGAACTGTAAATGATAAACTGAGAGCACGTTCCCTGACAATATTTTGGTGAATTTGAGTCTTTGACCACAACTAACGGTTTCAAACTAATATTCGATTCTGCAGAGAATTGATTATTCGGATTTTGCACTCCAGTACATCCAGCATTTTGAGGCCAATCGCATACATTTAGCTTGGTATTGAAATGTAAATTACCCGGACAATCAAATACGACCGCGTGACCTATGAAACATTGACAGAATTTTTTGCAATTGACATGAGGTAAATATACCGAATTATAACCATCAACTCTTGGACAATATCCTTTACAATAATCAGAGTCTTGTTCGGTAGACACCTTAAAGTTGTAATTATGTGGTGTTTCTAAACGTTCGGGTAGACGAATGATGGAAATTCCCTGATATTTAGGTGTTCTAGTTGTAACCTTTGGTGACGATCTACAATTATTTGTAGGGGGTACAGTTTTAATCTCTGGACAACCAGCTCTTCGGGGATAATCGCACACATTAAGTCTAATATTAAAATGCAGTTTTGCAGGACAATCCATCACAATAGGACGACCATTAGAACATTGACAAAACTTTTCACAATTACGGTGAGCTAAATAAACTGAATTGCAACCATTGAACTTTGGACACGATCCAACACAGTTGCCAATATCTTGAATTGTCGATATTTGAATCAATGTATTTCTTGCTGGAGAAGAAGTTGTTGAAGTTCTAGAACCTGGTTTCCTGTCGATCGATGGTGAACGAGTAGTTTTCTTATTTGGTACTGGCGTAGTAGTAACAACTTGAATCGGTACTTTTTCAGTTTGTGGTTCCGGTGTAGGAGTAACAACTTCAATAGGTACATTTTCAGTTTGAGGTTCTGGTTCTTCTTCCTCTGAAGTCGAAGTAGTAGTTACAACTTCAATAGGTACATTTTCGATTTGAGGTTCTGGTTCTTCTTTTTCTGGTGTTGAAGTAGTAGTTACAACTTGAATCGGTACCTTTTCAGTTTGTGGTTCTGGTGTAGGAGTTACCACCTCAATAGGTACATTTTTGGTTTGTGGTTCTGGTTCTTCTACCTCTGGTGTTGAAGTAGTAGTTACAACTTGAATCGGTACCTTTTCAGTTTGTGGTTCTGGTGTAGGAGTTACCACCTCAATAGGTACATTTTTGGTTTGTGGTTCTGGTTCTTCTTCCTCTAGTGTTGGAGTAGGCGAAACAACTTCAATAGGTACTTTTTCAGTTTGAGGTTCTGGTGTAGGAGTAACAACTTCAATAGGTACATTTTCAGTTTGAGGTTCTGGTGTAGGAGTAACAACTTCAATAGGTACATTTTCAGTTTGAGGTTCTGGTTCTTCTTCTTCTGGTGTTGAAGTAGTAGTTACAACTTCAATCGGTACCTTTTCAGTTTGTGGTTCTGGTGTAGGAGTTACCACTTCAATAGGTACATTTTCGGTTTGAGGTTCTGGTTCTTCTTCCTCTGGAGTTGAAGTAGTAGTTACAACTTCAATCGGTACATTTTCGATTTGAGGTTCTGGTTCTTCTTTTTCTGGTGTTGAAGTAGTAGTTACAACTTCAATCGGTACCTTTTCAGTTTGTGGTTCTGGTGTAGGAGTTACCACCTCAATAGGTACATTTTCGGTTTGTGGTTCTGGTTCTTCTACCTCTGGTGTTGAAGTAGTAGTTACAACTTCAATCGGTACATTTTCGGTTTGTGGTTCTGGTTCTTCTTCCTCTAGTGTTGGAGTAGGCGAAACAACTTCAATAGGTACTTTTTCAGTTTGAGGTTTTGGTGTAGGAGTAACAACTTCAATAGGTACATTTTCAGTTTGAGGTTCTGGTTCTTCTTCTTCTGGTGTTGGAGTAGGCGAAACATCTTCAATAGGTACATTTTCGGTTTGAGGTTCTGGTGTAGAAGTAACAATTTGAATAGGTATGTTTTCGGTTTGAGGTTCTGGTTCTTCCTCCTCTGGAGTTGAAGTAGTAGTTACAACTTCAATCGGTACATTTTCAGTTTGTGGTTCTGGTGTAGGAGTAACAACTTCAATAGGTACATTTTCAGTTTGAGGTTCTGGTTTTTCTTCGTTCTGTACTGGTGTAGGAGTTATGACTTCAATTGGTACGTTTTTAGTTGGACTCTGAGGTGTTGGTGTAGGAGTAACAACTTCAATAGGTACATTTTCAGTTGGTGGTTTTGGTTCTGCTTCCTCTAATTTTGGAGAAGGAGTTACAACATCAATTGGTACATTTTCGGTTTGAGGTTCTGGTTTTTCTTCCTGTGGAGCTGGCGTAAGAGTAACGAGTTGAATAGATTCAGTTGGACTCTGAGGCTCTGGTTCTTCATAATCTGGTATATCACCACGATTTTTTCCTTCGGCTATCTTTTTACGAATATTTACAACATTTTGCAAAAGCCAATATGCGCAATCCAGTTCTAAAATTTATCACCCAATACTTATTATTTTTATAAATTATATTTTACCAGGAATTTTATAGAAATAACTTATATTGCTACCTTCTAATTTTTTTTCTGAAGTTTCATGTTCGTGTTTTGCAGTCACTTGGTTTAGTAAATCGTTTATTTGATCATTTGATATGTAAGGATCTAAAATGTAAATATGTTTTCTCGATTATGGAATATTAGTTCGAAATTTTATTTTAATTCAGTGACTTACTATAAATTATTTTAGATTTTATGCCCTGTATTATGAATGAATTTAATAAAACAAAGAGAATTATCTTATTCATTGTCGAATGAGTATAGTATTAAATGAAATTCATTTGAAGAATAGTCGATTAATTTTCAGTTCGACAAAGTTTTAAAACATATTTAAACACATTATAGATCGTGATTTTCTAGAAACACGGAAAAATCATAAAATCGTTCAAATGTAAGTAATAGCAAAATTAGCATGTCAAGATAAGCCGTTTAAAAATATTTATACTCAAAAGCGCTTTTTCATTTGCTCTCATCGTCAACCCTTCATTTAATAATATGAAAATTATTGAAAAATAAAATCCTAGAAACTCAGGAATTCAATTTGTCTTAAAGTTTGTCGTCTGGGATATAAATATATCTGGATTCTGTATCACAAACATGCAACAGCATTGTTTGGTTTACATTTGATAAGACCCCAAAGATGACAAAATTCTGAAATATCTCTGACAATATAAATCTAGGATAATACTTTTAATCTTTTAACTAAACCAAATTAACAGTATGTTTTATTAAGCTGAGCGCGGAGAAAATAATTGTATAGCAAATTGAAATTCAATTTTATCGTATGCATGTAATTTTGTTGAAGCAAATTTCAGTACAATTTGATCGTGGTCAGCATATTTTACGATTAGCAACGTACGTATAATAATAATAATTCATTACTTTACAAAATGCAAAACATTTAAATGTTCAAAGAATAACTATTAACTTAATTGATTATATAATGCTGTTTTCATGCATTAATTTCGTACAGTGTTAATTAATAATACAATTAAAAATAAAATTTACAATATATAACAATTACACAACACTGATGAAAAAAATCATTTGTCATTGAATATATCGATGTGAGCTCGGTAATAAACGTTGGTCTGTGTCAGATTTTTATTTCAATTGTTGAAGTGATGCCTGGTACATAAGACAAATATTTTGACTACCGAAATCTGCAACAGAAAAATATGTAAACAACGAGATAATAAAAAAACATTCCTCTCTTAGAATTATGAAGATGTTTGCAGAATATATTGATGGTATACGTTATGAATCGACAAAAAATTATTATTTTTGGAAGTAAAAGAAAGTTATCGTCGTGCGGCGCGCATTGGATGGGTCTTGATTGGGCGCTTAGTTTATATTACAATCGAGATTTAGAGAGTTACTTTTCTTTTAACGAATCGTAGTTTTTAGTTACATATGAGTTCTGTATGCGCTATAATTGCAAAATAATATCTTTGCATCGTTATTTTCACACTGTATTTTTAATAGGTCGTTGGGCGATGTTAATGAATAATTATACTGCTTCAAAGTCAGGAACTTTTACTTGTATACCAATAGGGGAAAAGATATTTAAGAAAAGGATTGGTTGACAGTTAAAATATCGTAAGATCAGTTCTATTGCAATACTTGAAAGAACGAATTCAAAAAATTGCCAACAGTTTTGTTTTGTTGGTAATTTTTTATTAGTCTTCAAAAAATTTAAAGACATTCGTGTGAAAAATTTTCCAAAATTACATAGCGTCCTCGTGTGAGTATAGAAATCTTTATTGCGTCTAAATGTCTCGGAAAAAATTTTACGCTCACCTTTTGCTACGATCATGTACTGATCTTAAGTGATTATCGAGGTCACTCTTGTATCCAAACGATTTGTGAGAAATATCACACTCGAAGAATTTGCTTCGACCATGTACTGCATTTACGTGTCTATTGAGCTGAATTTAGTATCCAAATGATTTACAACAAATCTCACATTCAAAGGGTTTGCTCCGAGTATGTACTGCTTTTATGTGAGTTTTGAGATTACCTATTCGTCCAAAAGATTTGTGACAAATATCACATTCAAAGGGCTTTTTATGATGATGTACTCCATTTACGTGAGTTTTGAGGTCATATTTTCGTCCAAATGATTTATGACAAATTTTACACTCGAAGGGTTTCCTACAATTATGTACTGTATTAAAGTGAGTTTTGAGTACACTCTGGTATCCAAATGATATGTGGCATATCTCACATTCGAAGGGTTTCCTACGAATATGTACTGCATTTATGTGCTTGTTGAGGTTACTTTTATCTCCAAATGATTTGTGACAAATATCACATTCAAAGGGCTTGATACGATCATGAACTGTATTGATGTGACATTCGAGATTTTGTTTTTTTCCAAATGATTTGTGACAAATTTCACATTCATATGACCTAATGATCTTACGTGTCGAGCTGATACGTTTGTATAAGTTAGCCTTTACTTTGTAAATCATTAGACTTTTTTTATCCAAGTTACTGATCGGAATTTGGTTTTCTACTTTCACAATAGGTGGAAAAAATTGATCTTCAGATTTACAAACGGATGTAAATAAAAGCTTCAGTTCAGGTTTAAGATATTTGCATTCAAAATCAATGAATATTTTTTCATCTAATTTTTCTTGTAAAATTATAGCCTCATTCATGTAGTTTGCCTGAAATTGAAATTGTATTATGGTTTTTTTATAATGGACATAAAGAAGTCAAATGATTCAACTTACCGAAGAATTATGAAACGGCAATGTTTCAAAGTTTTTGACTTCTCGAGACGAGAGTCCATCCAAACAAATTTATTATCTTCATCTGCATCCGGCCAAGTATCATTCGGCTCTTTTTCACTCTGAAGAATAAAGTTGGATAAATATAAAGAAAACGCTTTAAAAAATATCCTGATTGTGCCCTCTTTGCTTTCCATCGCTCATTCAATTGTAAGTATTCACGCGGTGAATTTTGTGATAATCTTCGAGCACTGAAAAAATATTTGAGGTTAAACGCTTCGAGTAGCTAAGAACACAGCTCGATTCGACCTATACACATTTATGGATATAACATGTAAACACTTGTACACAAAGGAATGCAGTTCCTCGCTATTGGGATGTAATGCGAGTTCCCTGGAGGGGGAAAAAATCCAATATGTCCTCTATAGTTAAGGAGGTTTAACATAGGAGTGTATGGGAGGTTTACAGTTTTTCGCTCATATTTCA
>CACVKI010142480.1:0-13490 GCA_902732785.1 Trichogramma evanescens | reverse complement strand
TTTGAAAAGTTACGTTTTGAAAATGAAATTTGGTTTTTATGATTTTTTCTTTCTTCTTAGTTTTGTGTTGTTTCGTGTTCAAAATGTATGATGTGTCAAAACATTGTTAATGGATGGATTAAGGATGAAGCCAGAAAATTTGATTTAGCGATAAACGAACAAAAAAAAATTTTTTTCGATTTTAAAAAATTTTTTTTTCGGGAAAATTTTTTTTTTCTTTTTTGTATCGTTTGGTTGAGAAATAATTTATGATTGAAACTGTTTTGCGAACAAATTAGAAAAGATGATATTAATATTTCCGAATTATTTTCAAGTTGAAAAAAAAGTATGAGGAAGCTACTTGCCAATAAATTGGCAGCGGTTTTTCTTTTGAAACAATAATGTCCTGTTCAATTAAATTATTTTCTGAGACATCTCTCTTGGATATCTCCTTACTTTTATCCATTTTGGTGTCTATAATCAACGATGAATCATTCTATTTATTACCACAGAAATTGAATGAGTAAAATGTATTTATTAATATTGTAGTTCATTGGCAAACACAACATTCAAACTAATTTGTTTTTACTATAAACACGATCAGTGTATTAGAGGACTATATGTTGAAATTGTTTATGATTGTATTGTTTCAAATTGAGATTTTGATTTATCTGTTTATAAATTATCCTTACAATATTTGAAATAATATTAAATGTAAATTTGGCGAAGATTCCTTCGAAGATTTTTCAGCCTTCTAAAACTAAGCACTCCTAACTAAGTAAGAGAAAAACCTCTTACGTGAACGTGACATATTATTTATAAATAATGAACGGAGAATAGTAATTAGAAGTATATGCGAAATCTGGTTCAAAAATAAAACAACACCACGACAGTGATCAAAGGTTTAACGACAGTCGAATGCCTAATTTTTATAGGTAAAACACAATCATTTCAGAATAAATATTATTCAATTTTTATATAACATATGTTAAAGTATGGATACATATTGACAATCGTCAATCATCATTTCTTCTCGCATTAGGCACGAGCAAAGTCTTTGTGCCCTTCGTGGACTGTTTTCTGGTGTTTGAGTAAATGCACTTTTTGTCCAAATTTTTTCTGGCATTTGTCGCATGCAAAATTTCTGCGACCTTCGTGCACTACTTTTTGGTGATTTAGCAGATTTGATTTTTGTCCAAATTTCTTTTCGCACTTATCACATACATAATTCTTTTGCCCTTGGTGGACAGTATTTTCATGTCTTTTCAAATTTTTTGAATTCCCAAATTTCTTCTCACACTGGTCGCATGTGAAAACTCTGCAACCTTCGCGTGCGGTCGTTTTGTGCTGCAACAAATCTGATCTTTTTCCGTACTTCTTCTCACCCTTGTCACATGCGTAATCTTTGCGACCATCGTGTACTGTCTTGTGGTGGGAGAACAAATGTGATTTGGATCCGAATTTCCTCTCGCATTTGTCACATGCAAAATCTTTCTCATCTTCATGGGTTAATCTTCGGTGCCAAATCAAATCCCGTTTCTGTCCCAATTTCTTCTCGGACACGTAATCTTTTCGACCCTCATGGACTGTTTTTTTGTGTCTGTGCAAATGCGATTTGCATCCAAATTTCCTCTCGCACTTTTCACATGCAAAATCTTTACGCTTTTCGTGTACTATCTTATGGTGAGAGAGCAAACTCACTTTTTGTGTAAATTTCTTCTCACACTTATCACAAGTGAAATCTTTACGGCCTTCGTGGATTGTCTTTTGGTGCACAAGCAAATGTGATTTATAGCCAAATTTCTTCTCGCATTTGTCACATGCAAAATCTTTCCTACCTTCATGGACTGTCACTTGGTGGATAAGCAAAGTCTGTTTAAGTCCAAATTTCTTCTGGCACTGATCGCATTCGTGATCTTTCCTACCTTCGTGTAACATCTTTTTGTGTCTTATCAAATTACTTTGGAGATCAAATTTCTTATCACATACATCACATGTGTAATTTTTTTGACCTTCATGGACTATCCTTTTGTGTCTGAACAAATCCGATTTACTTCCAAATTTCCTCTCGCAATTGTCGCATGTGTGATCTTTGCGACCTTCGTGCACTGTTATTTTATGCAAAATCAAATGATGTTGATATCCAAATCTTTTTTCGCATTCGTCGCAGGCGTAATCTTTGTGACCATCGTGTACTAAACTTTGGTGCCTGATTAAGTTTGTTTTTCGTCCGAATTTTCGCTCGCATCTTTCGCATGCGAAATTTTTGTCGCCTGCATGGACTGTTTTTACATGTAAGAGCAAACTTCGTTCATTTCCAAATTTCTTCGAGCACTTTTGACATAAGTAATCTTTGAAAATTCTCAAGTCGAAATCTTTGCGACGTTCGTGTACTGTCTTAAGGTGGAAAAGCAAAAGCGATTTTTTTTTAAATATCACCCCGCACTTGTCACATAGATAATCTTTGGGACCTTCATGGACTGTCTTTATATGTATGAGCAAACTCCGTTTATTTCCAAATTTTTTCGCACATTTTTCACATAAATAATCTTTGAAAACTTCGTGGAATATTTTATTGTGCTTGAGTAAAGTTGATTTATTTTCAAATTTCTTCTCGCACTTGTTGCATCTGAAATCTTCACGATATTTGTGTACCAATTTTTGGTGCATCATTAAACTCGATTTTTTCAGAAATTTCTTCTCGCACTTGTTACATGAGAAACCTTCGCGGCCTTTGTGTACTGATACTTGGTGCCTACTCAAATGACTTCGAAACTCAAATTTCTTTTCGCACTTGTTGCATGCGAAATATTTTTTTTCATTATGAGTGGTATCTTGGTGTGATATCATGCTTGGTTTTAGAGTAAAAGTTTCCTGAAAAATTGTTGTAACAACTATCTCGGATTCTTCTTTACTTCTATCCATTTTAGTGACTTAATCAAACGATAGACCTTTCTATTTAGTACCACGAAAATTGAATGAGTAAAATTTATCTGTTAAGTATTATCTTGTTTCATGAGAGTCAATATTCAAACTAATTGGTTTTTACAGTAAACCAGATCAGTAAGTCAAGAGATTAAATGAAAATTGTTAATGATCATATTGTTTACAATTAAGGTACCAATTCAACTGTTTATACATCATCCATACAATATTTAAAATAATTTTAAATTTCAACTTCTTCATTCTTACGAGGAATTTTTGAGTCTCCTTCAACTAAATACTTCCAAAAAACGTCCTACAAATAATAGATACTTATAATAAAAAGTTTTAATATTTATTTCAAAATTGGCCGCCCCCACGCTATGACGTAGTAGGCGTGGTCCATAACCCGCCATATTGCATATATATCTCAGGTGAAAATGATATGTTAGATCTGACCACAGATCTGACCATAGATCTGATATCAGATCTGATATAAGTTCTGATGAACGCACATCAGATCTTATGCCAGATCTTATATCAGAATTTGCATACGACAATCGACATCAGAACTTACATCAGATCTGATATCAGATCTAATGTCACAATTATCACATATACTCCATAAAAAAGAAACAACATATAGTTTAAAAAAAACTTCTTTCCAAATACAAAAAAATCTTTAAAATAATCCATGAATCCTCGGCGACATATACACAACTTGATAGATTTGGCCCGTGGGATCTCTCACTTTTTTATCAGACTGTGTAATTCAAAGGTTTTTACGTATCCTAAATATTGAAGTTGTCTACTGATAACTTATGCGCACGTACATTAATAATAAGCGAGCATTCCCACGACTAAGCTGCGGACAAGTAGAATAATTAACTGAAGAGTAATAATGTGATAAAGGTATTTTTATTTTCGTCGAGGAATATTAACCAAAATTCAATACGGAACATACTAACTAAAAGTGTAACGTTTTTTTCAACATTTCATGACCATATTATAATGCTTTACATTTTCAAGCTATTCACTTTTGGAATGTGAATTTGTGCAAGTTAACATTTAAACGCACTTACAATAATTATTTTCAAGCATCTGGATTTGAATCCTTAAACGTCAACTAAACTGGATTTTCAATTGGAATTTTGTCAACTAAACTGGATATTCAATATTAACTACTAATGAGCTTAAAAAATCGCGCTTTGACTTATACAATTATTTTCATTTTGCCACTTGCAGGTTTTTGAATAAAGATATACTCGCCATCTAGTAGTGGATACTTGAAGTGGCGTCTGTAGGTCATGCACTTAATGTTTGTAAAACTATTTTATCAGAAAAATCGTCAAAAACAAGCCAATCGATGTTAGTGTATGTTTTACATATTTTTAATAGCCATTTTTTGATTGTAAGACTCTTATTAATGTTGAGCATTTTTACTACCTTACTTGGCCATTGATTCAAACTTATGCACATCGGGTTATTCGAAAAGTTTCCGCGTAGTTTTTTTTTTCGTTCATTTTACATATACATTATTAAACGCGGTGAAACGTAAGCTGTGTAATGTTACGACTCAACACACAAAACATGAACTTCGAGGGTACGTATTCTCTCCCTTCGTATTCCAATCCAATATATATACCTATATACGCGCGCGAAAGTTGTAACATTTTTGGCTGCCTGCACACACGCGAGAGTCCATACACATTACAGCATGGTTGAAAACGCAACTTTTCACTTGCGCGAAATTCTCGTTGTGCCGCGAGAAATGGCGTTCAACACGCTAGAGAAAGATAGAGAGAGAAGGCATCGAAGTAAAATGGAATGCGCGCTCGAAAGTCACATTTTTGTCGTACGTATACGTGCGCGGCAGCGAATATAATGCTATATACTTGCGCCCGCACACGCAACGGTCAATATAAGTGGTGGGACTTTTTTTTTTTTTATTTCTTCGCTTTGCTTTTTCTTTTTTGTTGTTCGCTCTCTCAACGAGCGCAAAATCGATAGATTCGCCAAAGATATAGATTTATTTCATTGTAACAACCGACATAAATGAGCGCGAATCCTGGGGGAGAAAAAAAGTAAGTCAAAGTAAAAAAAAAAGAGAGAGAAAAAAAGGATAAAAGAAAAAAAAGGAGAAAAAAATTTATTGCTATATTTTTATCTACGTCAATAAATTTGTTCAAGATCACGGGGCACTTGACTAACCCACACACACACACATACAGAAAGTGTAGTGCAGCGGCGCGCCATTTACAGAGAATAGCTCGTCGGGCACAATACGTTCACACACACACACACACACACACACGGACACCCGACACACACACATTGGCGACGTCGGGTGGGCTTTATCGAACGGTTCTCTCTCTCTCTCTCCTCTCTTGCGAAAGGCTAAACTTAATCTTCCGCGTGCTCGCTCGCGCACCGGAGCACCAAAGTACCAGCGGCCCATATAATACATACAGAGATGCGTATACATGCGTGTCTATATGCGTGTACATGTATAAACCCGAGTTAGGTTTATGCCGTATAACGCGCGTATACGTACATGTATGTGTGCCTCTCGGATCCAATTCAATACACACGAGCGAGTTCGCAAATCGGCTGCTGCCGATGCCGCGTTCGATGCGTGGGTGAAAATAGAGAATAAAAAAAAAAAATACGCGCAAACTATGCGCGCACGGCGCGTGTATACCTGTTATACTTCGCTCCGAAAAAGGAATTGCGGTCTGCACGTGTGTAAGTGCGGGCGTACATACCTGCCGCGTAATATATATACACACACGTTGTACAGGGAAAGGGATCCATGTATGTATGTATACACATGTATACGAACGAATCAATCAGTTATAAAGTGCTTTGATGCTCGCGCGCCTGAATAGCTGTATGCATGGCGTGCCGTTGCCATGCCATGCATGCGGCAGCGCGAGCTTATACCAACACGTATCTCTGCGTGTATGTATACATAAAAATGTGGGTGTTCGCTGCGGCGCGTCTAGGTGGGTGTTGAACGCACGCACACATACGTACGTGAAAAAAAAATACATACGGCAGTTATCGTCCTCCGGTTGCAGTGTATATATGTGCGCGTGAGTGTTCGAGAAACCCAGTTAATGTCATTCGGTTAAAATGAATCGGTACCAGAATCAGGCAGACAGGCAGCTGCCGAGCTTTTTTCGACCGTTGGCTCGAAACACGGATTGTATCTTTCCTTCGTTTTTTTTTTTTTAACGAGGATTAAAACAAACTCGTTTGTATTTTTAGTACTCGCGTTTTTTTCCCCACACAAGTTAGCGTTTAATCCTTGAAAATCAACATTTTTCTTGCTGAGTCTCTTAATGAGTAAAGAAAAACACAAAGAATCGCTGCGCGAAGATGAAGCATCCAAAAAAAAACAAGCAATGAACGTATAGATGGTAATCATTTACTTCGCGTATACATACGTCATTTTATCGTACGTATGAGTTATTGGTTGCATAAAATGATAAAAGCCCGTCAATATTTGCACGCGCGAGGGAATCTTTCCCTTTGAAACGCGCGCTGTGCAATTTTGTAATATATGCGTGCGTGCGAGTGTATTTGCCCAAGCAAATAAGCATCGTATGTGCAACGATGCGCGCGCGCGCGCGGAGCGACATTTTTTAAGCGATGGAAAGCTCATAATTTCGACGGGATTTAAAATTAAAAATGTGAAAAGTTTGTCCCATAAGCTATATGCTTATAAAATTGAGACCCGTGATTTTTTATCGTCATCCGTTTCAAATTAATAAACGAGAGATTAATTTTTCCCGAAAATTTTTTGCCAGCGCGTCACGATCCGTCGTCGAGCATGTAGGTAGTAAAAAACCGATTACTCCGAAAGGATATATTCTTTACCTCGTTTCGTTTCAAAAACACGAGTTATACCGCCGAGCGTATATAGAAGAAACGTGTACTACTATACTACTCGTTGTACCCGCGCGCGCGCGAAGCTATTAAAAATCTTGAACGTGAGCTCTCGCGCGTGTGACAGTATACGGAATCACATTTTTTTTTTTTTTTTTTTCATAAATCAAATTATGTCGAGAGCTCATGAGAGCTCGGCTCTCGGTGCGGCGCCAACAAAAAAAAAAAAAAAAAGAAAAAAAAAGAAAAAAGATGACAAGGAAAATTGAAAAATCAGCTGGATTTTTTTTTCGCTCTCCCTCGAACGGGGCTTGGATTTCTCCATGGGGAGTATACGAGGAGGCAGCATCAGCATCAGCAGCACGCGCGCGAGTGTACGTTTCAGCGCCGCCGAATTTCATGTGACGCGCGAGCTCGACGCACGTATACAGCAGCAGCAGCAGCAGCAGCGGAACATAACGTATACCCGAGAGCTGTCATTTATGACACCCCCGTGAGCGTGTCCCATTCCTCGCTCGCGCGCCCTGTAGCATACGATATATATACATCTAATTTATTTTTGAATTCATTCCTTTGAAAAATCGTGCGCAATCATTTTTCTCCTTCCCCCTCCTCCTCCTCCATCCTCTTCTTCTTTTTTTTGTAGTACTTTTGAGAAAAGTAATTTTATCCCTTGGAATCCGAGCCCGCCGCGAGCCCTTTGACCTATTTTCGAGTATTATATACCATTCTCTCTTTCTCTCTGTGGTAGCGCGGTATATAAGCTCGGCTGTTTAAGACGGTCGATCACATTATAAATTCTCTCTCTCACGAGCTTATCATCTCGTGTCTAATAACGTTTAAAAAAGGGATGATCGAACCTATACGCGGACGACAAAAAAAAAAGAAGAAATTATACACTCGAACGCAACCCGAATAAAATCCCTCAGGTATAGAGTAGTATAGTACAATACAAATGGACTGCGCGGATCGTTTGGTATATAGGCGCGACAGACCCACACACAATGTACATACGTAAGCGATAGATAATTCGTTCGTGGCCCTATCTCACCCTACTACAACAACTACTATCTACTACATACATACATACATCCACACATACAGATACAGATACGAGGCGAATACGAGCATTACGAGACGCATCAGTATCGACGATGATACCGCTTGTTTGCGCATGCTCTCGCTCGCGAGTACTGCTGTGCATGTTCCGCAAATATATATCCTGGCGAATGCAGCAGCAGCAGCAGCAGCGGCACAAGAGAGCGAGTAGCGTAGTAATACCCTACCAACCTAACTACCTCTACCTATACCCTACCTACCCTTCCGCGCGCGCAAGCACATACAAAAGCACTCGATAAGAGCCCGGCGCATGATAATAGATTTCTTCCACGCTCGTTTTACATTATTATACATTATATATATATATATATAATACGGTATACTGGGCTGGGAATGTGCATAATATAATAATACGTATAATACGTACGGCACGATAGTTTTCGAGAGTACGTGGCATTATATATATCGTTGAAAAGGAGCCGATTATTAGCGTAAACGCATTTATCTCTCTCTCCAAACGATCGTCTTATAATACGCCTGCACGCGGCGGTGCATTGTCGTATTATTATTACACAGCTATAGTCCATGGCAATCTCCAGGCGTATACACACACGCGCGCGCGGAAGGGTATATATAAAGGGCTCGTCGACTTTTGTGTATATGCTGTATTCAACGCACGCAGGCAAGAGAGAGAGAGAGAGAACTTCGGGAAGCTCCAATCGCACGCGTATACTATATAGTAAGGCTGCGCTTTCCCCAGCGGTGCGGGTGCAGTGGTGTAGTATTATATATATATATCTACGTACTTGCACGCACGCACACACGTATACACACACACGGAGAAAACTTAGCTACACCACCTCGAATCGCTCCCGGACGGGGGCTTGTATCTCTCTCTCTCTCTCTCTCTCTCTCTCTCTCTCTCTCTCTCTCTCTCTCTACGAGTATTATATATCTATAGATCGTACATATAGTTCCTCGTCGCATATACGAGAACGAGCGAACAGAGTCTTCTTCTTCTTCTTCCTCCTCCCCCAACCTCCTTCAGGCAGAAGTGTACCTATACACACAGCGAACGGCGTTAAACTCGTATTACACCAAAGGCTTTTAAACGCCGTTGTCCATGTGTGTGAGTGTGTGTGTGTGTGTATAGTTATACGGCGGGGGCAATTCGCGGAGATTAAGCCAATTTATAAGCAAAACGCTGGGGCTATTAACGCTCGCAGTGATTAGCTATATAGCGCGCGCGCGCGCGAGGCGTGCGCAAGCACAAGCGGCCGCCGTCTCTCGATTTATTATATCTCGTTTTATGTGCGCGCGCGTGTGTATGCATCTGGTGTGTTTACGCGCGCTCGAAACGCTGCTGTGCAGCTACGGGGCAAGTTTATATCAATAGCGATGATCGCGACTTTACTATTATGTCGTTGGTAGGTATACCTCTAAACCAGCAGCAGCAGCTTTTAACAACGGGGCTGCTACTCGGTATATAGTATCTCTGTGTGTATGCTTTTGTTGTCGACGCCGTTTTGTGAGAATTGCGGTGCAGGCGCGACAATTGAATTCGTGCGAGCTTTTTACGCGACTCGAGCTTTTTTAATTTTTGTTGGCGCGCGCAGAGACAATCGAATGATATTCGTGACTCGTTTCGCGGCACTGCGCGTAAAAACGCGAGTCCAAAATTAGTATACAAAAATGTCGAGCACGTTTTATATACGTATACGAATTCGGGTCTCAAACGGGAGGAGCCTCCATTCCATCCATGCACAGCACAGCTGCAAGCACGAAAGGCCTATAATATGTTCGTGTATATACGTACATACGTCGGACACGGGTCCTTGTGCCTGTTACTTCTGGTATTTGTCCTATTATAGCTCCCGCGCGAGCGAGCGAGCTCCTGCCAACAGCCACTCAACACACACACACAAATACACACACGTCAGTCTGAGAATGTCCAAATTGGAATAGCCGCGCGGGTGCACATATCGTCGCGCTAATTATACGACGGCGCGGACGAGAGAGAGAGAGAGACGCGGTGGAGAGTAAAGGCTAACCGAGCTTAAGTCGTTGCAATTCGCGTGGCACACACACACACACACACACACACACACACAATAATACAATGGGTATATAATGCTATATACGTGCTATACAGTGCACCCGGCTGTAATTAATAACACGTCGTATACCGAGGCTTGATATGATTTTATTATATAATATATATCGCAAGCGCATAGTGCGCGGCCCGTTCCGAGCCGACAGATCATCGTCGGAGCAGGAGCAGCAGAAGTATAGCAGCTTGTCGTTGTTGTTTAATACTCGTATATAATATACGCCTTTATAACCGCTATGGTAGAGGACTTTTATCCCGCACTTAAAATTTGCTCTTAAATTTATTGTCACGCTGACATTCCTTCGGGTCAAAGTGAGAGAGAGAGAGAGAGGAATACACGTGCACATACACGTATAGACACACATTTACGGCTCTTAAAATATTGCCCGAGCTTATAATCCTGGGATTTCAGAGCCGTAAAATGCCTGGTTTATGAGCTTCTAGCCGACCGACCCCCCAGCTCCTCTCTCTTTCTCTCTCTCTCTCTCTCTCTCTCTCTCTCTCTCTCTCTCTCTCTCTCTCTCTCTCTCTCTCTACAGGGAGTAGACAGCGCGCAGAGCACCGAGAGAGAAAGAGAGACGTGCACTTTGACTATAAAGACGAAGAATGAGGCTAGGCGTACTGCATGTAGTATATGCAGGCAGTATGTACTCGTCGGCAGTGCATGAATGCACCCGGACCAGTTGAAAAGACGATCGGTCACTGTGTGTGTGTGCGATATACGTGCGCGATATATTGATTTCGCGATGCTGCTGCGGGACGGGATGCGATGTCGATAAAATATGTACATAAATCCAGCCGAGAGAGAGAGAGCTGAGCTCGTTGACCGTTCACTTATCCCTCGAAGACAGATATGTGGTTTTATGTATAGGATAGCAAACTTACCGCGGAAAGTCGTACTTGCGAATGTGTAAGTACATTGTCGTGATAATCCGAAAATATCGTCGTCGAAATTTTCCAAAAATCCAGTGTCTATTTCACGAATCGTGTATCGCCGAATCAGCTCGCGAGCTTTTATATCGGAGCTTTCTGTATATACAATGCAAATGACTGGCGGAGCATAAAAGAGCGAAAATCTTCTCTCTCGCGAAAAAAGGAGTAATAGAAGAAGAGGAAGAAGCGCGCGCAAAAAAAGAGAGAGGAAGGCGCGAAAATGTGTTCAATCACCCGTACTCTGATTCTCTGAAAGGATTTTACGACCTACATATATATACGTAGTACACGCAGCCAGCAGCCGGGAGCTGCAGGGTAGAGATGAACTTCGCGAGCTTCATTTGTGCGCGGGACGAGGCAGCAACGCTACGCTGTACGCTGCACGCGGCGCCGGCCAGCAGATTAATCCAAAACTCTCTTATGGGGTTCATCACCGCGACTAAATCGAGCGTGAGCCTGCGACGTGGGCCACATACCACCTCGCTTTTATCATTTTTTTTTTTTTTTTTTTTTTTTTTTTTTAATATCAGGCCGATTCTCGGCGTGAAATCGAACGGCCGAAAATCTTTTTATTCCGATGGCGTGAAAAGCTTGTTGATTATAACGTCATACGTGCTCGAAAATTTAATTCGATATTTTGAGACTCATCTATCGCTCTTTCGATCCAAAGATGGCGTTTTTTCATAAATTACTGTTAATGCTATTATTTGAAACACCTCTGATTCATACCTGAGAACAAACTACTGGAAAAAAGTGCTCCAGAGCTTTTTCTTACAGGAAATTATATCGTAACTATTAGAAGAAAAATAACACAAAATGGTTTAATTACTGTTCGAGCTCGTTACCGCACAAAGGAACATAAAAGTCAATATCTAATGAAGTTCGATCTAGATTTTTAGTATCACTAAATTTTTTAAACCCATTCTCTTCAATTATATTTTCCGAATATGGATTGATGGAAAATATCGATAATTCCAAAGATCGAACAATTGACCCCTCAAAACCAGCAAATTCAATGACTAATAGGATTCCATTTGTAAAAAGCACATTTTTCACAAAATTATGTACTACATCAGTGTCTGTGCAGTGTTGTACATATTCTTCGGTTGTTATAATTTTTCTCCTCATAAAACTCACGTATGAGTAAGCAAAGTTTGCCCCTGAATGAATGCAATTTGAATTACAATTTTGGTATCATTTCAATGATATTCGAGTCCCACTATGCATCACAGTATGTGTGTATGACGTATGACCAGTCGACAGTAGAGGGGGAAAAGTATCGCCAAGGAGCTATCCCAATCACGGGGTCTATTCGCTAATATACCAGTAGTGAGTTCAATCGCCGGCAAAAAGCTAAATTGGCCTGTAGTCAGAAGTGTTTACAAATAACATCAGCAGGATAGTATATAGGTATCCTATCTAAAGTCGAACTACAACAGTGTTGACCACTAGAGGCTTATAACCTCGAATATTTGCACAGTGCGTATTGCGGAAATTCAAAGTGATTATTACATATAATAAAAACAAATGATGGAAAGCAAAGAAGACACGGTTAGGTATTATATTTTTTGTACATGTTATGTTACTTTTTAAAACTTGATCAATCATTAAACTTGATTGTACTTTATAGGGTGAAAGAAGAACCGAATGATATCTGGCCGGGTGCAGGTGACAATTATAGTTTCGACTCGATGAACTCTTGCGAAGTCAAAAACCATGAAAATTTCACGTTTAATGAATCATCAGTGAGTTTGATGATTTGAATTATGCTCTAATTTTTTACTATCAGAAACTATTAAGAAATTAAATTTTATAGGCGAATAACATAGATGAAGTTATGGGGTTACAAGAAAAGTTGGACGAAAAAATATTCATAGAGCTAGAGTGTAAAAATGTTAAACTTGAACCGACGTCTCTATCTACAATCAGCTGCAAAACAGAAGATCAAAGTTATCCACCTAATTTGAAATTAGACAACAGAAATCAGACCAATTACTTGAATATAAATAATCTAATGATTTTGATAAAGAAGGATTTCAATTATCATGATAATTGTCAATTCCAAATAAATACTCAATTGAAGAACGAAGAATCCGAGAAGATGAGAATGGTTGAGAAAAGAGCACGAATTAAATTATCTCATAGCAGTAATTTATGTCATAGAACTGAAAATGGTGAAGTGAGTCTAAAAAAACAGATCAATATGAAACCACAGAGCTTTACACCGTGTAAATGCGATATTTGTCACAAATCATTTAGGCAAAAGGTTTATCTCAAAACTCACAAAAATGCCGTACATAATCGGAGCAAACCTTTTGAGTGTGAGATTTGTCAGAAAACATTTGGACTAAATGGTGACCTTAATAAACACATAAATACAGTGCACAATCAGATCAAACCATTCGAGTGTGAGATTTGTCTCAAATCGTTTGGACAAAAATTTACCCTCAAATCTCACATCAAGGCAGTACATCTTCGTAGCAAACTCTTCGAATGTGAGATTTGTCACAAATCATTTGGACGCGAATATGACGTCAAAGTTCATGTTAATACAGTACATGATGAAATCAAACCCTTCGAGTGTGAAATTTGTCAC
>CACVKI010142479.1:0-16688 GCA_902732785.1 Trichogramma evanescens | reverse complement strand
ATTATCATAGTCAATCCATTTTAACGTACCATAAGCCCCATTAACTAATCCATCTTCTACATTGATGTTCGTAGTAATCATATATTTAATTCCTACTTTCAATTGTAACTGATAATGCAGACCTCCACATTCTTGTCGTTTTTTTGTTATCATATTGGAAAGAAGTTTTTGTTTTAGTAGTTCCGGTATTTGATCTATTATTTTATCATCACAAACAGATATGGTTAATTTACCTGGAGTGTTCATAATTTTTTTTGCATTATATTCATCAACAAATTTATTTTGTGAATATAATCTAATTGCATCTGTTGGTATATTGGTTTCAAGTGTTGTTCGTGTATTAATTAATTTACAATCATTTTCATTTGTTATTCCTTTGGCTATATTGTTTAATACATTAATAAAAGGAATATCATTTTGTTGCCTCATAATTTGTGTTAATGTAAACATATTAAATTCGTCCCATAATGTATATGGACTTAACATAGCTAATGCAGAATTTGAAGGATGTTTATAAATTGCCCTGGTAGCAAGAAATTGCAGAAATATAATTGCGCAGATCAATACTCAACTGTTTCGGCATACGATTCAATTTCTGCTCAAAGTGTATTTGATAAGTTTCTTGAGTAAAACTTTATGATTTCTTACCCAAAAGTTCTGAGGTTAAAAAAAATTAAATATGATCATTACCTTTTCGCAGAATTGAACACAACTTGAATATTATTAACACAAAAAGTACTTGTCGTAAGAATTGCACGAAACTTAAAAGCAAATTGTGAAACACTCAAAAAATTGACGATAGGCATGCTTTTGGCAGAGTTTCATTAGTTTTATGAAAGATGTAAATGGAAGTTTACTGCAGAAGAATTGTTCAAGCATTTGAAAAATGAAATTGACAAAGATTGATTGGATCGGAATTGCAGTGAACTTCATAATTAATAATCGCGAATAATTACTTACACAAGTCAACTACATACACAAGGCAGATGATTCGAGTAATGCGTAAAAAGTTGTTAGTAGGTTGAATTCATGCAAACTAAAAACTGATTTGTATTTTTAAATTAAAGCATGTGAAATTGAAGGGTATAAATAAAAAACCTTTTTATTTTCATAATGATTGGGTCAAATCATATTTTTTGTTTCGTGAAATGACTTTTACATGTTACACAAAAAAACTTCTTACAAAAATCCTCAAAAAACTTGTTACTTTAAAGGAACTGTTTGATAAAAATATTAGTTTTAAATAATTTAATTTTCAATTGGACTTAAAAGATTGTCGTTGCGTTGATCAGTATTTTGATTACTGGCATCCATAGAACTGAAGTATTCTTCCATTTGTTGGAGTGTACTTTTTTTTTTACTTGAGTCTTTTTTTGATCTATTTTTAGAATCTCTGTAACGTTGCTTTGCCAACCGTAATCCATCCTGCATGGCCTTGTTAAAATCTGAAATGCTGCAGTGGAATTTTTCATACGCTGCATCTGAAAAATATAAGTACTTTATGAAACTTATGAAAATCTACAATTACACATTTCATAATTCAAATTTGATTCAAGTAAAGATGAATAGATAACTTGTAACATATACAGATTTGGGTTTTCAAGAAAACGAAATATTACGGCATGCGCCGAAGGCAGCAAGTACTTATGTGTCGAAAAGTCATATCTGTATAAGTTGCAAATTTTTTTCTCTAGTTAGCCAAGAATTATTGACAAAGATGCAATTAAAATATATATAAATATTAATGAATTCAATGTAAACTTACTCCACATTAGAGAACCGATAGGGGTACGCCACAGAATTGGTTTTTTTTTTACATTTTCTTCATCTTCTTCAACCTTCGTCTTACTCCAATTCCATTCTTTGCTCAGTTCATCTGTTAAACATTCCTTTACGTAATGTTTTACTGCATCTTCGAGGTTGTTCCCTCCCCAGACCTTCAAGTAACTTTTCTGTAATGGGAAATAAGCAGATGACAACTTGTTATCATTTAATAAAATCATTAATTAAATTATGAGTTATAATTATTATAACTAATTAAATACTTTATTAAATCAAGATACATAAAACTTTTGCCATATGAAACGGAGGGAAAAGGGGTATCAATAAAACAATTTAAAGTAAATAATCTACAAAAAAACCTTGATTATATTTACCATAGCTATGAGTTTATTTGCATCCGCTGATATTATTTTAAAGTCCTCCATAGTTTTAATTGGAAATCCTTCGGGTGCAGATAAGCCTACAGGTTCAGTGGGCCTAGAATAAAAAAATTAATTTAATGGAAGATAATAATCTCAGTTATTCATTTTATACAGCTACAAATATTAGTAACGGCGGGAAAAATTTCCTTCGATAATTATTAATATACATTTTCAATATTAAATGTTCGGTCCCTAAAATGATGAAATCTGGAACTTCAACTGTATATTCAGAACTTTTTCAAATTATTATTACTAAATCATGAAAAATAATAATAATTTACCCGTTTTCATTTTATAGCTTATTTATCAACTTTTGTAAGCTACTTCATTTATTGGTTGTTTTATAAACAATTAAATTAAAAGAGAAAACGAGGATGAACACCTTTTTAATGTTCATAAAACTCTCGTACCAGATTTTTTTATTAATACGACATAAGGAATACCCCGTAGTCTTGATAATTTGAAAAATTATTCATTTTTACACATATCTTTTGATCCAAAAACAAGTGAAGAGTTGTAAAAAAATAAAAAATAATCTAGATACTAGGCTTTCAATGAAAAATTTTAAAATTTATTTTAACTTACTCGAAATGATTCATTTCTTGAATAGATTTTTGAATTGTATCCAATTTTTTGAAAATATTTGATTCGACCCCATGAATCATTGCACCAATTTCCTTGCGTATTACATTCAAAATATTATCGCCCATTGCATCGCCATAAATCTCATCGTTTTTTCTTGTTGCGTACGATTCAGTTTGATCGTTATAGCCCAAATCTAAATTTTCACGCCTGCATGTCTCCTCAAATCTTTGACGTTCTACATCTTCTTCACTTTCATCATATTCTTCATCTTCTTCACTCTCTTCCTCTTCTTCACTCTCTTCCTCGTCTTCATATTCTTCATCTTCTTTATCATCATTATCTCTAACATCATTTTTACGATTATTTGAAAATGAATCGACATCATTTACAAAGGTTTTTTTATGGTTCAATGAATTTTTATGTTTGACATTAGTTTTATTTATCGCCATGGAATCATTTTCCTTATCAATTGATTTGTTAACTGTTGGACAATTGTTTATGAAATATGCTGCCATGCTGTCAACTAAATTCTTTTTTTGTTTGGGGTTTTTCAAATTTATTTCATCTTCTTCCGTTGTTGTTCGTAGTCTTTTAGGTCTTATAATAGCTCGACCTCTGGAATTGACTTTTAAACCCTTGTAAGTTTTAGAGCGCCTGAAAATATTATTGAAATTCTAGTAAGCTTTTTGAATAAATATTAAAAAAAGTTTAAGAAATAGATAGTAGGTAAGACTCATGGAAAAAATTAAATTAATTTGAAAACTAAAGATTACATGAAAGTTGTCTCTGGCAATTAGTCCTGATTAAGCAAATGTGAGCCACTAAATTTATTGGCACAACCATTTATAAATTTTATTGGATTTATGGAGTAATAACGAGAGAGCCGGTAAATATAGAAAAATGCATAAAATATCAAACAAATTTAAATTTATTAGTATTCACACTAATTATATACTTTTCAAGACCAAATTATACCTATTTTTACAAAACCATTGAATTAAAAGAATCAGTACTTTGAGTTCTCATTTCCAAAGTAACGTGCACTCGACAACATTTTTTTTAGGCCATAAAAATGAGCAAAGAATAATAAATTTTATAATCGTACTCACTGAATAAGCTTGTGGGCATTAAACTATTAATTAATGTATTTGCTTTTCATACATCAGTCAGTCATCAAAATAGTATAAAAAAAAGATCTTAACGCCAGGATTTTAGTATTAACTTTTGAACCTGAATTTTTTTAAACACTTTTTAAAGAGGAATTATCGCGACTCATTTTGATGTAGCTAATTCTGCCTTGATGCTTTATTTAAAAATTATTTAGTTGAAGAATCGAAATGCAGATTGAAAGATTTTGACTTCTCATACGTTTTATAGCATGGATCGAAAAATGGGCATTTTTAAAAATTACTTAGTAATAGTGTTTAAAGTTATTTATTGTTGGGTTACAGTAAAAAGAATCGTTTTTCGAGCACAGGTTACGGGTATTCTCATTTTATGCTAAAAGAATAACTCTAATTACTATTACTAAGAGAATTTCGAAATGTTTATTTTTCGATCCACCCTAATGTTTACGTTAGTACTATGAATGTGCAATAAATTGTTTAATATTCTTGGTTATCCATGGCTAATATAGATAATTTTTTAATCAACTGTATGCAACAAAGTACTTAATATATACTCTTCGTCAATGATATCTGAAGCATGTTTTTTAGAAAAATTTTCCCACACAGGCATTCTATAGCATTTACATAACACATCCGACATCAAAACTACATATAATTCATTTAACAGTTTTTTACATTTAAAAATCCCAACCGATGAAGACCTTATTGGTTCTTCAAATACATCTTCAGTAGTTTCATACTTTTTTAGTGCCACTACAACTTGATCATTGACTATAAAAATGTTTTCAATTTTACATAGAGAATGGTCATCTTTTAGTTGACAAAAATTATTACGATTATCAACAATTATACAAAAATTAGCATTTTCATACTTTTTAAATTGCTCATAACAATACGTGGTCAATTCAACAGGAATTGGACCTTCTCTATGCTTAATTGAAACTTTTGGAGAAATACTTTTATTTGATTGTATGTGCTGAATTCCTTGTCTTTCCCGCAAACGATTAGCAAATTGCTGAAGGGGTTTTGGGTGGTTCCTAATATTTTTTTTAAATAGAGGCATATTATTTTCATAGACAAATGCAGATATACTCTCTAGATTTCCACACGACCTTGCATCGTCAACAATATGTTGCACCGAATGTACGTTATAGCTCATAAATGCTAACGTATATAAATTCGGTGCGAATGTTACGTAGGCATCGAGACAAGTTTTAGCTATAAGTAATTGTTTTTCCGTTAAATTATTTCGGCAAAGTGTCCGCATAGCAATAACTAAGAATCTTAAATGAAGTAAGTGGTCATTGGTAATAACATCCTTGCAAACTGCTGATGATGCGTATAAAAGAAAATGCCGAAATTCTGTAGCTTTTAGTTTTCCGGGCTTCAACAAACTTCGCGGTTGCCGAGCGAAATCATTCGGACAATACTCTTTCAAACTCTCATAACGTCTTGATAATTCTTCACTAAAGAGCTTGGATAATTTCGCAACATATCCATATTTTCCATTGATCCAAGCCTCTAAATGTTTAAGAGTTAAACCTAAATATACCAAATGCATAATTTCAAATGGTGTATTCAAAGTGGGTGAAATACCCAATTTGAATAAAGGGGTTGCACCTTTTTGGTGATCTTCATAAACTAATCTCTTATAATCTCTATCATTCCTTTTGTCGAAATTTATACCTGGGAACACCATCGTGCGATTTTCGTACTTGTAACCCGAAATTTTGCATTTCGAACATGGTTCAGTACCATTATGATTGGAATGATTTAGTATCAAAGCTCTAGCGGGAGCATCCGCGATAAAATTTACAAAAATAATAGGTAGTCTTTTGTTATTTACAAGCAAACCACCCTGACGCTTAATGTCTTCATATTCGTCAATTAATTTTTGAAAAAATAAATTTATATCAGATGGCTTTTCAGAGCCCTTATATATTCCAACAATCAACGGCTTAAAACCAGGAATATTAGTAATACGGTATTGTAGTGGCCAAAATTGGTATGGGTTACTCTTAGTTAGTGACAAACCGTCAGTATTCAAGTCCAATTTTAAAACATCTGGTGAATTTTCGTAAAACCTTAAATGTTCTCGCAAAGTATAACTTAAACCAATATGCCAATAAACGCCATTACCGATTGTTATTAAAGATATTTCGTCTCTATTACATTTCAATAGTGTTCTGCTGTCTTTTGGTAATCTCTGAAAACATCGATGTGTACGTAAAAGCCCAAGTAATCCTCTAATTTGGACGTGATTTAAGTCCGAGTTCAAGCAGTATTGTTGCAAAAGTATTTTAAAATTTGAATATGAATCGACAACTATATTTTCAGAAACTTCCATCACATTCATTTGAATATTTTCGTTTGAGGCTATTTGTTGTGAAGGTGGCGGAATTTGAACATTTGAATTCGAATCGACAAATGTATTTTCAGAAACATCCATCACATTGTTTTGAACATTTTCGTATGAAGCTGTTTGTCGTGAAGGTAGCTCAACGTAGTTTGGTAAATTTTCTTCTAAATTTGGTAAATTTGGTAAATTTTCTTTTCTTAAATTTACTGAACCACGAAGATACGATAAACGATTTTGTTGCTGCCGTTTTGTCAATTCATGAAAAGGTTTTCGATTCACTCGTTTTTTCCTAAAATATACATATATATATTAAATTAAAAAGCGATCAGCTAAATATTATGAGCATGAACTGATTGTTTATGAAAATTGACTCGGAAAAAATTGTAGAGTTGTTGTTTCAGCATAGTGGGTTATAAATGAATTTTCAAATTTTAAAATAATGTAGGTCTCATATTTTTTTATGTTAATTCCATTAAGTGTGGAGTTCGAAATATAAGCATGTTGTTTAGGTTGTTTTCGGCCGAAACTGATAAAGACGGTGCAGGCAGTGTACGCAATAAATCGGAAATGACGAAAACTATACTTTAGTCTTTGTATCGTTTGCAGCTTATAGTTAATCGATAAAAATAACTTGTATTTATTTAATTTGACCGCCTCAACCTACAAGTACATCTATACTAAGTGTATGAAAATATTGATTTTTTACAAAACCAATTTTTTTTTTTTTTTTTTAATTAAGGGACGCAAGAAGACTTGGAATCGATAAAAAGATTATTCCATTTAGAGAGAGAGGAATTTTATTTTTCTATCTATGGAATTTTTTAAAATGCTAAAATGTACAGCGCCAAGATAGCGTACACTTCTTCAAAACATGAATAGCTACGATCAAAATTACGTGTAAATCGAACCCATAGGTCGGTTTCAATCAATAGATTAATGATGATAACAAAACAAAACTTAGAATTCAACAAAAGTATGCTTAAGTATTTGTGCGCAGTACCCTACGGGTTCTATTACCTCACTCGAGGTCTTGATCGTAACTATGTATGCTTCAAAGAAGTATGCATGCAATCTTGGTTCTGCAGTTCAAACAGTTCGATTTGAAAGTTACGAAAAGTGAGGCGGATTTTTTAAAAACCTCAGAAAACGAGAAAATCGAGACGGGAAAAGAGAAAAAAAAAGCAAGAATACGAGAAAAGTTCACGATAATAGCTGCATTTTAGTAAAAAATAAATAAAAATTTTGGATTTAAAAAAAATACAATGCAGAAGAGAAGAAATGCGTAACGGGTGTGGCTATGCTTTTTCTGCAAAAGCTTATTATCTATGTTCAACTTCGATAAACAAAACCAAAAAATTATTTTCATACTTATGGCATAACTTTGCATGTTAATTTTTAGTTTCAACTGCACCTAATCGGCGAAAACTAAATGCACATGTGCTTCTTCATAAAATAAACCATGTGACGTTTTTAGAAAAATTTTTAATTGAGCAAAAATTTAATTTTCACATTCATATTTCAATTTTAAAACAATTTTACAAAAATTCTCTTTCTCATCACACCACTTGTAGAAATCGATGCTCTTAGAAATCGGAACTTTTTCGTAAAAATACGGGATTACTGACAAATATTTCACCGGAGTTTCAAGACGTTTTTTTTACTTCGATCGAAATGCCTTAACGCACCACGGAAGGCTTAAATTTATTTAATTTTCTTTTGTACAGAAATAGGCCTAATATAAAAGTAAAATTGAGAATGGATTTAATTATGATTTTAATAGTCGACAATATTTTGTTGTACGGACAGATAGTGAAATTTAATATTTTGCTCAGTTTGAGGCTGCAGAGGAAGTCAATTTGGCATCGAACACAATTGAAACTCCTACAAATTGATTAGATCACCCATTGAGTTGAAAACGTATGGATTTGAAATGAATTATGTCATAGGCTGAGGATTTCTGGTATTTATTAACTTAAATACCTAGTTAATATTTATGGCTATGCATACTTTACATGCTTTTTATTTTAACGGAATAGCTACATTTATCTCTCAGAAAATATTTCTGACCATATAATTATATCACGTACTGCCCTTCACGTTCATGTAAAAAAAATTAATTACTTCAGTAACAATTAATTTTATTTTCCTCTTATAATTCTAACAGAGCCAATTAAAATGTCTAGGAGACACAATAAAATGAAAATATTCAAAATTGTAATAACAGAAATTTCGTAAAATCCTCCATTATTCTCCTTTTTTTGTCGATTAGAAAAATTCATTGATTAGGCTGTAAATATTGAAAAAATTGTGCTTAAAAACTGCGCCTGCGATTTTTCTCACAAAAGTTAAAGCTGGAAATTACACCGCGGTAGCTATTTTTTCCATAAAAGGCAGAAAAATCAGTAACCCGTTACTTCTCTAATTGCATTAGGATGGCTTGAAAATAAAAATATTTGAAAACAGAAGTCTAGAAGGCAGTTGATAACAGAATTTATAGATCGTTTTTATCATGTATGAGGGTGAGATGTTATATTGATAATAAAATTGCTATACTGCACAGAAGAAAGGAAAGTAGAAATGAGTGATTATGCTGCGAATTTTTTTAATACTAACATTAATATTAAAAATAGACGTATCTGAAGCTCCTAATAATTAACGATTATATTGCGGGATCACTATGTATAATAATATCGAAGTATTCTATAAAATTCAATACATAATGGCCACTATTTACTGCGCGAGTAGAGTTTCGATTAGTTATATTTGAGTGTGAAATTAAGGTATATAAGCTTTTAAATGCAATCAGATTACTAACTGAAAAGACCAAAAAGCTCTTGCTCTTACAAATTTATACTATCAGCAATCAATTATGAAAGTCATGTTCTCTAGTGACGCGAAAAAAAAAATTCTTTAAAAATACAATAAATATGAAATCGTGAATTTATTATTGTGATGGAGCATATTACATTCCATTTCACTTGAGTTAACGCGCTGACGGTAAAAATAATATTTGAGATAAATTTTTTTGCACCGAATAAATGTTTTAAATTACTTGACCACACAAGATTATTCTTAAAAGTACAAATAAATGTATATTATAAGATTACGATTAACATTTCAAATTATGATGATTGTCATTACTCGCTCACTCTTATAATATAATCATCACATATTACGTAGATATTCATACGCAAACGAGAAAAAATGTTTGTTTGAAGTAAAGAGTGATGTATAGAACGTAAAATTATATATAATAATAATTCAATAACTATAATAAAAATAATAACATTATGAACATGAGGAAACTTACCCAGACATATTTCAATGGTTTTATGTAATTCCGATGAATAACCGTGAAAATTAAAATAATTTTTCTTTTTCAATAATTTGATACTGCTGAAAATGAAATATTTAAAATTACTAATTTTACTCATTCTATAATAATACTTGATAGCGAATGGCTAACAGACAATTTTAACGTTAAATACGCTTGAAAGAAATGATCTACGTCATATGTTTGATAATCCTGCAATCTACATGTACCGGTATTGATTTTATCAACGATATTTTATTATTTGGAAAAACGAGAAGACAAAAAATTTTGCTTTTAGGTGGAGCATTATTTAAAAATAGTAAACCCACCTTAAACGTAACTAAAAAAGCCTAAGCGTGTGTGCGTATCGGTCAATCGTTTCGTGGGTTTTTTTTTTATAAAATGTTACGTTACCTCAACATTTAGAATGTATTAATTTATATAAGGTCCGAAGATAAAGGGAAAAGTCTGCCAGCCATATAATATCATGTACGCAACTCGATATTCTTTTCGAAGGCTAGTAAGCATATATATGTGCATGATGAAAAAAAATTCCTCTTAAAAATGATCATTTGGTTTGAAAAATGTAATTTTTTATTTAAAAAAAAAGAACACCTCTACCTTCTGAATTTATATATACCTAATTTATTATAAGTATGCATACCATAAATTAATTTAAAGTAAGAAAGTTTTAGTACGAAGATGAAAAAGGTTGTACGAAGGGGAAACTTCCTTAAATTCCTTTTAACAATTCAAGTTGAAAACACTGCAGCCATATGGACACCACGCAACGAGCGACTGTGGCTGCTGCTCGTATATATGTGTCGTGTATATCATATATAATTGTACGCGCTTTCAATGCAATGTGTCGCTTCATCAAAACTTTAAAATGCATACACACTGCAGTGCGTATGCGACAAAAGTTTTTATCCATGTCGAATGTTCGTCAAGTTTTTATATCAATGCAGGCCAGTGATGTAAGTTGTTGTGCATACTCATTGTATATGTAGCATCTACTCTACGTAGTACTTATACATTTATACTCGTTCTTTAAAACAATTACCAAATGAAAAGTGAAAAAACCCGCATACATTTGACAAAACTTGCAATATTACACATAGAAATTGAAAAGAATCGACAAGAATTGACGCGCGATATCATGTCTTTACGTATAAAGTTTTAAATAGTACACTTATACTATTCAAAAGTACACTTAATTTGTTCTACGGATATCGAGCTCGTTTGGATTTTGACTTCAGATAACCAATGAAAGATAATACATTTTCACGATCAACAAATTGGCAATAGACATTCTGGAAAATTATTTATAATTCCTAACTCAATACATACTCAACGAAACAAAAAAGTTTTTCCTTCATCTCCGAGTTGTAGAGAAAATTACGGGATAACTATAAATGTCAAATAGTTCTGGCATAAGTTAAATATAACTTCTTTTTTGTAACTCAAAACTAGCTAATCAGGATCTTTAGATATTTAATTTTCCATTATTTTCATGGCAAAAGATGCAACGAACGAAACGCCGCGGCTGACGTTGTGCACGCGAAGGGCACCTTATCTTTTCCTCACTGTGTTAAAGTATAGTCTGCTCAGTAACGCACGCGCACGTATACACACATTAGATATAACAATAAAAAAAAGAATCTAACACGCACACAAACGAGAGGAGATCTTAACGTCTAAAAAATACGTACAATCAGGTGACAATAATAAAAATACGATCGCGAGCACATGTATATGTGTTACTCGCCGAGTTTGACAAACGTGACTATTGGCTCAATGCTCGCGTACTCTCGGTTTATAATATACATAATATAATATATTATAATATTAATCATATTTATACTCGCTTGCGCGCCTCTCTCTCTTTCTCTTGTGTTTGTGTGTGTATGAGCGTATTTAAGATGGGCGCACAAGGTTAATGGCTTTTTATATAAATACGAATATTATGAGAGGGCCCACTTGCTATATGTATACGAGTGCATGTATGATTTTACCTGTATCTTATATTGTTAGGTGTATGAGAAGCGCATAATATTTTCCGTACCTGAAGAATTATTATTAGAGAAATGTGTGGGTTTATACAAATGTAACATTGACGCCGTGTGTGATGTATACTATGCCAAATAATATAATTTCCCGGCACATGTGTAATCGTTGCGTGTGCTCGAGACTTTCAACGCGGGTACGTAAAGTCCGATGACAGCGCGAGCTACTGTGCTGCGACTTCTGTCCTACGAACCACATGAGTTGATGATATATTTTGTGTATATAGTAGCAGCGTAAAAGTCGGAAAATCACGTTTGGAAAGGTGCTTATGGCGACAGTTGTAAAATGTACGATCGATAAAGATCTCTCGCGGTAATTTATTATTTTTTTCATTTTCTCGGTGTGGCTTCTGCTTTTCAAATTTCTGCCAACTTGCGTGACTATATATATCACTCGTCGCATGTAGCTACGTACTTATTTCGCTCGCGCGATATATACTCAAATAATCATACAGAAAATGAATCACGAGCGCACGCACATAAGTATAAAATGTAAATTATTTACAATTTCGGTTAACAGCAGTCAGAAGCGTATCGCACTAAGGTTCAGACCTATGCCATTATATCGATCGATTGCGGGATCGAGCCAAGCTCAGAATACATACGCTGCGCTCTCTCGGACGATGATCTGCGGGCGCTTGTCCACTGCGAAATTCTAAGAAAAGTACGATAAAGTGTGTCTTTGCTCGCTCATAACACACGCCATACAGACTCGTAGCGTACGCGGCCTGCAGCATACACACGACCAAGTTTTTTCTATAAACTTATCGTCTTTCCCGAACCTTCTATGCAAACTTTTACAAGTGCGTAATGATCAAGAACGTTATATTTGTGGGACACTTCTACGCGCGTATTATATGTTATTATACACGAGCAGCACATCTTACGCATAATAAAGTAATATTTAATATCACGTGTGTGTCTGTGTGTGCGTCGTACAATAAAGACACCACATATACACATAATTCGGCATTTGCACATGTATCCTCGCGTGTCTCGACTCGAACTGTTCTTGTTTATATTACTGTAAGTGTTAGACAAAGGGAGAGACCGTGGCAATATCTTTAACGTATTCGTTTGTTTTCACCGTCACACTTGCTATGACGCTCGATAAATGCTACTTTAAAATATTTTTCATAATCTCTATCGCACGCATCAAATGAGGTATTATCTATCTATCTATATGCTAATATATACTATATAGGTATTATGACTAACGATGAAACTTATGTACAAAAAGAACACTTGAAAGGGAGAATTTCGCGGTTGTATTTATGGCGTTGATGTAATCACGCTCTTTTGATTTTATAGAAAAACAAAGGAAAAAGCGAACAGTATTAAATTTATTAAATTAATTTCACTTACATTATCTGCTGACTGCTGAAGCCGATGAAGGTGTAATTCAAGCCAAACCAATGCACACAATTAATTAACTCGTTTTGTTAGTAAAATAAGCAACTGATTCGCGAGAGCACAATAGGCCGGGAACGATGTTTAGCGGCTGCCTGCTAACTGTCGAATGATCCCGCGTCACCGGTCACTCCAGTCAAAGTGACTTCGAAGTCAGCGCTTGCACTGACCGAAAACAAATGCTATCGTACACGTGCTCGTGAAGGCGCAATGAGCGGGATGCTATATATTGTTTATTAGTTATACTACACTACAGGACATAGTTCGCGTGAACAGTTAAAACTGCGTATACGTTGAATGCGTATATTCATAGGCATGATGCGTGTAAAAAAGTACAAGTTCGAATTCGCAAACACACACGCATACCCGTATGCACACACACCGGGAGGTATAAAAAATGCCTTCGCTTAAACTACTTGCTCGTAAACTAGTCCTGTTATTTATAACAATCAAATAAATTTTTTAGATGACACATTTTTATTAAAATTCGCAAAAAAAAGATGCGAAAACTCATTAATGCCTCTTTGGCCAGCCGGTCATTCATAAATTGTTTTAAAAATATTTAATAAACTAACAGATGATATGTCTTAAAACACATCAATGTTAAAAATTGTAAAAAAAAACAGCGATCGGGTGAGCTTGCACTATTTTATATATCTTAATGTTGACTTGGGCAGAGGTTTTCATGCGCACGTAAGTACATGCTTATACGCCGTTGTTTCTCTACGACAACAGTTGGCTGGTTTGCTTCTGCAAGTGTGGCATGCACGGCTACTGACCGGCGCTCATGATTTTATGGTGTCTACGTAGTGTCGTGATAACTCCGTCTCTGTCACGAACGCTTCCCCCGTTTAGCTATCGTGCTCGCGCGAGAGATTCGGAAGAATGTAAATAACTGCAGAGCCGCTGACTCATAGTTTTGTGTTTTAATGTCCAGGTATAGAGTTAAAAAATATTAATACTTAATTTAACATCCTTGTTGAGTCCACGCTCAACTAGACAGTGCGCTGATGTGGGGGATTTTTAATGTATTGCAACTTTTTTAATTCACTTTGATCGGCGCATATGAGTCTAGAGAAATATATTAAAATATTTTAATATATTAAATATATTATGAAATATATTAAAATATTTTAATATATTTCTCTAATAATAATATATTTCTCTAGACTCATATACGTCGATCACAGTGAGTTAAAAAGTTTCGATACATTAAAAATCCTCTACGCCAGCGCACTGTCTATTCGAGCGTGGACGCCATCCTAGGTGCATCGAAATGTATTTTCTTAAATGAATAAACATTTCTATATAATGTTAAATTACATATTAATATTTTAAACTCTATAATATAAACAAAATACGAAGCTACGAGTCAGCGGTAGCTCTGCAGTTATTACGTTCGTTCATATCTCTCGCGCGAGCACGACAGCTCTGAAGCGGGGAAAGAGTACGTGACAGAGACAACATAAAATCATGAGCGCCGGTCAGTAGCATACTACACTTGCCATAGCAAAAGCTAACGAGCCGACTCTTGGTGTAAAGAAACGACGGCATAGCACATACGAGCTCACGAAAACCTCTGCCCGTGTATAAGATAAAGATTTACAATGGCCCACACTCACCCGACTGCTCTTTTTGTACGGATTTATTAAATCCTAATAACTTATGCGCGTAACCCATTGTATATTTATAAAAATGAACTTACTACTCTTTTGAAAAGTGGGGATTGGTTTTCGCTCCTAAAGCGTTACATAAAACTATAAAAAGATATTATTAATCCATGAAATTTTCGAGGCAAAACGGAACAAGCCTCTTCCTAAAGCGAGCAAAAACCGTTACATACAGACTCTGAACTTTTTCTTTGGATCCACCAAGAAATGAAGAATTTCTAGAGTATACAGTTTACGGTGAAGTAGTAAAAAAAAAAAAACATGAATTTATAATTTTTCGGAGTATTGAAAATATTATAACAATTTCTGACGCGCTGGAGCTGTACATCTCGCGCACGACTTTGCGTGTGCGATACTGATCTTACTCCAAGATTTTTCTAATCGATCGAGAAAACTAACGTTTCTACATACTAGTAGGTAACTTCTAAAAAAGTCACAGAAAAAAAAAATAAGAGTTTACAACCGACGTTTTTAAGATTATAAAAATGGTTTGATCGACGTGACACAGCCGTAACTTCTTGCTCGCGGCAATTCGCGAAAGTAATGTCTTTGGCTGCGGAATTTCCGTGGTGCCAATATGTGCTCACAGTCAATTTCGCTTGAATTACTATGGCTGTGGAATTTTTCGTAATTGATCGCCAGGGTTGATATTCACACATGTTGTTCATTATAACAATACCTTTAAAATAAGATTCCCGAAAAAATCGAAGTTGATCTCCAACCTGTTTTGAAGTATTAGAGCTTTTCAAGCGCCGAAGCCGTAATTCCTGGATCGCGGCTATGAATTGGTGAAAATTGCATTTGAGCGACAAGTACATCTTTACTTATTACACAAATAATTTCAAACAATGTAGGCGGGCAGCAGCGCAATTTTTTAAATTTAATTGCTATAAATATATTTTTACGACCCTTATATATTTCAATTTTGGTAGCATTGAGTTGGAGTACAAAATTTGTTTAGGCTCATGCCGATATTACGTGACAGATTTTCATGAAAACTGCTGCACGAACTGGCCTGCATAGTTTTTGTTTAATTTTACATGAACTCTGTTTTAAGATGCTTTGGAAAAATAATGGTTCATAAAACTAATTTTTCATGTAAAAGTCTCATGCAATTACTGTGCAAGATAATTTTTTCTAATTACTTCAATGCATCTGCTGAAAAATTTATGTAATTTAACTTACAAACATGAAAATTGTAAAGTCATAAAAACTTTTCAAGTCTTGTACAAGAATTTCTTGGTTTACGAACAAAATTTTTTTTTTGCAATTTTTATTCAATTATGACATCATAAAAATTGCAAAAAACTGAATGCAGAACCCATAATATTTTGATTGCAAAGATTATCAAATTCTTATGCAAGATTATTGATGTTTAAATATTCAGCAGAAATTGCATTGTCTGCAGAAATTAACAGTGGCTCTTTTGCTGCAATTTTTCTTACATACTGCCACTTTACATCAGATTTGCATATAATTGCAAAAGATTTTGCTACCAGGGTGGTTTATCTAGAACGGGTGGAAGTTGATGTAAATCGCCAACGGTTATGATAGATATTCCTCCAAAACTTTTGTTTACTCCAAAAATTTGTCTTAATCGCGTATCGATTTTATGAAACATATTGCTACCAACCATTGATATTTCGTCAATTATAATTAATTTTATAAATTGAAAGTTACATCGTATAGTGTTAGCTATGTCTTCTGATAATGCTTTCATAGGTTGTCCACATTGATTTATTGGTAATGCAAAAGCATGATGACATGTGACACCACCAATTAAATAGGCCGCTTTACCAGATGGTGCACATAATAAAATTTTATTATTTTCAGTGTTTTCGCCAGGTATTTCATTAAAGTGAATAGTAAGTAATTGAAATAAAGTATTAATCACAGTACTTTTACCCACACCAGCAGATCCATTAATAAATATGCGTAAAGGAAGTTTTTGAGT
>CACVKI010142478.1:0-13144 GCA_902732785.1 Trichogramma evanescens | reverse complement strand
TTGGCAGCACTGGACACTTGCGAATATTCAGCGACTGCGCTCTTGAGATTTCTTCGTATTTTCGGGGTTATAGGAAAACTAACCTCCAATGTCGAGGCCGTTGGAAAACTGATGAAGTATTAATTGCAGGTTCAAAGATGCAACAAAACACTTGATGCATCCGAAACCTTGCAATATTGAGCGTGCAAGACCTGTAACCAAAAGCGCCACGAGGGCAGAAAGCAGCAGAAAAATAGCCTTAAAGAGGAGCAAGCGTGAAACGTGTGTGTAGCTACGTACCCAGAGAGAGAGAGAGAGAGAGAGAGACTCGGACGTATTTCTACTTCTGCTGCATGGTCCCCTGTGTCTGCGTGTGTGTGCCTGTGTCACGAACATGCTCTATGCAGTAAAAGGGGCTGGAGAAGAGCTACAAATCCTTCTCAATCCTAATGCGGTTAACGAGTTGCGTTGCAGTGTGCGTGAGTGTGTCTCTATCTTTTTAAGGCTCATCTTGAAGGACGAAAAAAAGACCGGCAAAAATAATAATGATAAAAGTAATGACTCGACGTTGCACCAACTGCAAATCTTCCTCCCTTTTTTTCTTTTTTCCTTTTTGGAAGGAAGGAAGAACGAACAAGGTACGCACGTACACATTTTTATATACGTACCTATGTATACGTGCCCGCGTGTTTGTGACGTCGCGCTAGAAGTGCGTTCGTTCCACTTATATATATACCTCGCAGACGGATTTTTTTTATCGTTGCTATCTCACACAGAGAGGAGAGAGAGAGCGTGCCCCGGATTTTTTCGGCGATTTTTTCGACGCTTCCCAGCCAGTGTGTGGGGGCAAAGGCAAGCGAGCCACAGTGGAAATCTTCTTTTATTTATTTATTTCATCTTTTTTTTTCATATCTACCGTATATATCTATCTGTGTGTGTGTGTACGCACAAGCCGCAAAACTGCAGCGGAGTCAAGTTTTCCTATCTCACTTCCCGGCGTGCCCGGCGTATATATACTTTCTCTCGTTCTTCTCTTTCTCTGCCGTTGGAGGTCGAGTAAATTGATTCTGATTGTTGCGCTTGGAGGAAAATGCTCATTGATTGCTCGAACAATTGTGCGTGTATATTGAATAAAAAATATACACACTTGAATCTCGTTTTTTAGTAAAGTAAATAACCGATTGAATAATTGTTTGTTTGAATGAGAGAGCGCGACTTTAAGAATAAAAACTTGGAGCTAAAAATACGAGAACAATTTATGACATTAATCTTACGCTATCGGAAGCAGTTTTACATCCGTAATCACGAGAAGAAGTAAAAAACAATAAATCATGCACGTGTGCCTGTCTTGAGCTGCAGCCCATAAGGTTCTTTGGGAATTCTGTGACAAATGAATGAATCTAGAAGTAACGTATACGTTGGCAGTCTCGCAAAAACCGTTGTATCTCAGAATCTGTTTCACGTTACGAATGTTTTAATGTGTAAAATAATGATAATAATTTAAGTTCATTCTAAAAGTATAAAGTTGAGCGACACATTCTCTCCGATACTCCATTTTAATAACATGCTACTTACATTTTAAATTATATATCATGACAGCTGCTCACTACATACCATGTCGAGTGCTGCAGTTTATAAATGCAAAGAGTTTTCGAGTGATGTATAAAACTTTTATCAAGTTCTTTCCTGTTAAAATATTTAGGTAAATCAGATATAACACGAAGGAAAAAAAGGAATCAAATTAAATAGACTTTTAACAACAACTTTGATGCGGGAGGACTTGACGAGCGATGAATAATAAAATTAACATAAAAAAGCGTTGAACTTGATTGATTTTAGAGGGAAATTAAGCAACGAAGATAATTTTGTGTTTAGGAAATACTGTTGAATAAAACTTTACATTCGAGGCGGATTTAATGTGATATCATATCAGACACTGAAATTAAATTAATCAGAACCGAGTTTTATTTAAGATACTTTTACGAAAAATTTTCCTTGGAAATTAATGCATCAAACTAATTTATTTGTTTATACAAAATAAATGAAAAATTCATAAACAAACGAGATTCACAACACTCACGTACATAATTTTTAATGCAAAAAGTGAATTAAAAATTTTCAATTCTGTACCGAATTTTATGCTTTTTAATATAAAATTAATCTTGCAATAGAGATTAATTTTTTGGGTAAAATGCTCAAAAAATTAATGAAAGTTCAAACATAATTAAATCAAACATCCACCACTAGATGGCGAGTACCTTTATTTGTAAATCTGCAAGTGGCTGAATAAAAATAATTCTATAAGTCCAAGCATTATTTTGAATAAATCTCGGTATAATAACTGACTGATTAATTTTCAACCACATTACGATAAGTTTACTTCAAGTCTTCACCGCTAGATGGCGAATACTTTTATCTGTAAATCTTCAAGTGGTAAAGTTGAAATAATTGTTAAAGTCAAGGAAGGTTTTTCAATTTACATGGCTCTTATACGATGTGTCAATAGTCCCAAATGTTAAATTGGTTAATTTTTTTTTGTGTGATTCAACGTGGCCGACTCGTGACCAGATAGTCCGCAGTGTGCAACGGCAGTGTCGGCAGGCTTGCACCATGTGCGCGAGAGTATTAAACATCGTGTACCGGCGGGGGTCGTCGCTCGATTCTATTCTGGTTACCAGCGTGCCGTGACGAAATTTCCCTTTAGGCTATGGTCGCGCGAGCACAAGAAAGAGCGACACACACACATAGACATAAAGAGGGAGATAGAGAGATAGGAAGTTCATGGTTAGCCAGTTGACGACCGACCCTCTCTCCCTTGGAGCTTCTCCTCGCATACGTATTTGTTTGCTCTTTCTCTCTTTTTCCTACTACACGCGTCTCTACTCCGGCTAATCGTCTAATTCCAGCTGCCCTTGACTCTCGTTCTTTTTTCTTTCTCTCTCTCTCTCGCTCTTGGCTAAGCGTGTGTAAAATTTATTCAAAGCCAATTAGCCTTTGTGGCTTTGTTTCTTCGAGCCAAATTCCACTACGGGGCTCGCGTCCGAGAGCCAAATACGAAATTAATTTCATTTGTTCAGAGCCCTCCTCGCTTTATGCGCGGCCAATATCAGACGCATCGCGCTGGATATAAACAGCAATATCTCGTGAATATAATCTTCTTCTTTTTATATTTTTGTTGGCGTCGTCGTCGTCGTCGTCGTATAACGCCGCGCAATACTTTAATCGTTATTATACCGGTCGCTCTCGTTGCTGCGTGCGGTTAATTTTTCCCAAAAATAAGAGAGAGACGATTTCTTTCGTATAACGTAACAACACAAAGCGACCGTTCCGCGGCCTGGGTTCGCGGCAACACAACGAGCCAATAAAAAATTTTTAATAAAAGCTCAAAGTGTCTGCCAGGGAAAAAGGTGCGGGGGTGCTCGTGCGTATTGCAAATTGCGTTCGCACGCAGCCCCCCTGGTTAAAGCGGCCTTTCTCTCTCGCACTGTGAAATATTCGACATCATTTGACCGCTATAATACAGACACGTGTATACTAGGGAGAGAGAGAGAGAAGATACTATAACGCACCGTGCAATATCACGTTCGGCACGCGCGCTCGAGCTCGGGTTCAAAATTACGCGATGATAAATTTCGAATTAATTCGCCATTATTATTTCGCTCGTCCATCTTTGTATCTCTCTCTCTCTCTCTCTCTCTCTCTCTCTCTCTCTCTCTCTCTCTCTCTCTATTTAATTTATATCCTCTGTTTTTTTCCTACCTCCCACGCGCGCGCGTTTGTGCGTGTATGGGTCTCTTTGGATGGCTTTTTAATACTTTATTTCGCGTACACTCGTTCTTCATTTACAGAGAAAGAGAGAGCGTGTGAGAGAGAATCGAGTAGCACGCACACGCCGGGTGCTTTATAATATAATTGAATTTGTAATCGGAAATACAGCCAGCAGCAGTTCGAGCGCGGCTTTTATTAGTTCGACTGCGGATATAAAATCTGACAGGCAAGGGGGGTGCAGGGGGTGTAGGTAGGTATAGGTAGGCAGGGTGCACACCAGAACTGCGCACTGCACACTCGCCGAGGCAAATTACGTGAGCATATTTTAATTGAGGAAGGTTATTTATGCTTCGATTAATCGCATTAGTAATAGTGCTGCGAGACTTTCTCTCTCTCGATTCCGCGGGACGCAGCGCTTCTTTCATTGTATGTGCCGCTGCTGCTGCTGCCGATGATTTATTCAAAAGGCATAGTAACGCGCGTGTATCATTTACGCATCGCTGATTGGTGGATATATTCTTTTTTTATTATTGTATTTTTCTCTTTTATTATTTTATTATGTTTTTTAATATTCACACGAACGCTTGTGTGCCTCGATTGCGCGCACGCGATGAATTGAAATTCTTTCGGAGCAATCGTTGAAGTAAATACATGTCGTATACGTGTGTATATCGCGTCGTGATTTATTTAAAAAGTAACACCCGTCTCGAATTTTCGCTCTTCCTTACATACATTTTTGTCTAATATTGTCCTCTTTTCTTCCCTTCTTTCTCTGTCTCCTTCTTCTTCTTTTTTGTTCGCTTCCTTTTTATTGGAAGTACCTTAGATGCGTAGGTATTTCATATATATATGTATCCTTTATTCGCGCTACCCATTCAACTGAACGTTGTGCAGCAGCGCGACGACTACGACGAAGAGTATCGCGCGATTTCGACGCAATATATCCAGCGCGCAGTGGCATAGCTCACGAAGCGACCAGCTTTTTTCTCTCTTCTCCCTCTCGACTCTCTCTCTCTCTCTCTCTGACTCTTTCTATTCATTCCAAAGTTCCATTTTATTCTTTTCGCTTCTTTTGTATTATATAGTAGCTGCTGCTGCTGCTGCTGCAGCGCGACGCGCTATATACGATGGCGCGCACAGTTGATGTAGGCGCGCGCGTTTGTAGTATTCTCAGTCTGCGAAATATTTGGCCCCCTTTACTCTCTTTCTTTCCTTATTCTTCAAAATGTCCGAGATTCGTTTATCACGAAGAACATAAAAAAAAAATTTAAGTAGCAACAGCCACGATTAGGTCAGACGTCGTCGTTATCGCGCGCACAATACTCGTACGGTGACGCATACATACACACACAGCAGTCGCTCGTTTCTTGTCTCGCTCTCTGAAGAATACAGCAAAAGGTTGTGAAGGTTACACAAAAAACAGAGGAGAGCCTTTGACGGAAAAACAATTGGGAACGACGACGACGACTTAAAGTAGGTGAAGTCGTTTTGTGCACCAGGTTTTTTTCGCCCCCACACCCTTCACTGAATTTTCTTCTTTTTTTTCTTTTTCGTTAACAAAAAACGAACGAGCACACGCAGATGTGAAATAAAGTGAAAAAGCCTCTAACGCGCTATATGTGTGTCTATATATATATATATATATAAAAAAACGAGAGAAAAGATGAAAACTCTCCCTCTCTTTCTCTGCCTCGCATGCACACACGCCTTATTCATCGCGCAGCTTTAGTAGGCTCGTGCGCTGTTTAGCTCACTCGTTCGTCGTCGTACTACACACCCCTTTTGTATCGACTCGTACACGTATGTACGTTATACGTACGTATACGTGTACGGCATTCACGCGCTTCTACGCGGCTGTGTGTGTGCGTGTGAAAAGCAGCAAAAAAAGCCGACCTGGTTTTTTACCTTAGCTGTGGAGCGCTGTGTGTGTGTATATGCATGAACACGAAAAATATTGTCGCCCTATGACTCTCGTTGACGTTTGTATATTAGAAAGTTTAAAAAATGTTTTTCACCAGACTCTCGCCATGTATGGTGAAATGAAATCATTTTGTTTTGTGTGTGTGTGTAAGTCACTGCAGTGAGTGCTTTATATACATATACGAGAGCTGGGCGAGGAAAAAACCAATATTCGAGATAGACGACGTTGGCTTTTAATTATTTTGCGATTTTCATCCTTACGTGAAGCTTTATGTATATGTAAGTGTGTTGTCGGTCTGCTGCTACTGCTCTCGCTGTCGCTGTCTCTCATTCTCGAGGCGCACGAATGCCACACACACACATATATATAGCAGCAGCATTTATATCACTTTTTCCTCGACGTGATTTACAATATGCACATTTATATCATTCTTCCGCCGCGCGCGCGCGCGCCGCATACTATACGTCTTGTTTACTCGTTCGTTAAAACGTAAAATGTGTATATGCGACGACGATACACGTACTTCCATTCGATTTCGCGATCCGCGAATGTCTTTGTGTTGTACGTGCTATGTGCAAAAAATTAATGTGTATAAATACGTCTGTGTATCTCGTAATAACGTATGCGCGCTCACACGGAGTCGATCTCGTGCGGGATAGTATAAGTGTATATACCACCACCACCTCCTGTACTCATCCCACACTCCCTTAGCGAGCGGCGTTGCATCTTCAATTTCTCATCTCTCGATATTGCCAACTAATGTACAAATACATATATACAGAAGTAGAAGCAGCAGCAGTAGTAGTGGCAAATGTATTTTAACTTCTAATCGATACACAGGGTAGAGTACCGTACGTACATTTACAGATAGGGCACCAACACACACACACACACACACATGTACACACACACAAGCACGCATCTACGTGAATAAACGTCCAATCACGTGTATCCTAACAAGGCACGTTTCGCTGCTTCGCTCGCTCGCTCTGGCTGTTGCTCTCCGAGAGCTAACTCGTGTAAATGTGTGGCGCATGTGCTCGTCGTGTATATGTGTGCGCTGCTATCCTTCTCCTCGCTCGCGCGCGCCCAAATATAATTCCCATAAGCCAAGTCTTGCTTGAAGCATTCAAAGGCTAAATTAATATGAAGCACGTATAACACTGCACCTCGGTGCTTACTTGTGCTCGTGTGTGTGTATGTAACCTACGGAATTTCTGTTTAACGCTGGGCGCGTTTGTGAACCCGCGCGTATACATACGCGCAGCGCCGCCCATGCATGCGTATTATTATTATATATGTGCGCGCGGAGAGAGGGTGATCTAATATATATGTCAGAAGTACGCGTGTACGTCTTTATATACGCGCACACACACGAGGCATAGAGTTGACTGAACGACGCATAGAAATTTACATTATGACGCGAGCGCGCCGCCCTCGCACACACGTATGTAAGCGTATGCCTACATGACGAGAGGTGCTGCGGCAGTTATAGGTACACACGCACACACCCACATACGTCGTCTAGCCTAGACAAAAGCTCGCCGCGCCGCGCGATCCTCTACTCCAGAACATGAAGTTTTGTTTTTAATACGTTCTCTCTCTCTCTCTCTCTCTCTCTCTCTCTCTCTCTCTCTCTCTCTCTTCTCGCAGGAGTCAACGTGTGCACATTTACCCCATCACCATCGTCATCAGCGTGAGCATATGCTCTTACGTTACAGTCGTGTATGCGATGGTCGAATTTCACTCGTGTTCAACGCAGACGTGCGTTAGAGAGAGAGCCCATTGTAACTGCGCCTCGGTGCCCATTGTGTTGCGCGCCAATTCATGGATTCGCCCCGTTCAATTTTCAAGCTCGCGCGCATTTATTACCGAATAGCTACTTGGGAGGAAATATTTCACGCGATATTTTTGTGTGTGGATGGTGGAGAGGAGAGGGGGTCGCGCGCGAAATCGCGAAGAGTACCGAGTCATAAAGGCAAGAAAGCTCGCTCGCTGCACGCATAATAAACGCTTTATATACAACGAGTATACGCACTCTATGTATAGGCGGCGTGCTTGCTCGCGCGCGACGAAGATAAGACGCGTATAATAACGCAGGCCTTATAACGTTTCGTGGAATATTAAAAGTCACTTTTGATTCACGATACATACCGTTGCGTTACACGCGTAAAGCTTTTATTGTATTATGTGAGAGGTGTTTTTCGATGCGCTATGAGTATCGTACCATCATTTTTTTAATTTCACATTTCTTCGGGATACAATAGAATTTCTGAATCGAGTCCTAATAAATATAATGGCTTAGTTTTGTCTGCTTACACGGGTCTGCATCGTGACTTTTAAATATTATCAAACTCAATGAAAATTTCTTTGATATAGAATTACAGAGACCAATCGTCTTTGACATTGTGTAATTTCACAAAAAAGATGAGCACATGAAAATACCGCAGCTTAATTTTGAATTTTATTTGCGTTCATGCCGCGCGTGGGTGCCGCAGTGAAAAATTCGATGTAAAATGCCACGTACGCGTAGTGAGAAATTTCAAATGTAGATGTCGTGTTTCAATCCATAAACAAATATCTCAATTGGATGCTTGATATGCTGATCATTGTACGGACCGCTTATTTTTAATTTATCTATACTTCCTACGATGTTTTATGCATTTTACTCTTTATAAATCGTGAAATTTAATATGCTAGTAAAGCACGCAAGTAAAATCGTTTATTTCACACAAAAATATTTATTTAATAAGCTCATTGAGCCACAATGCTTAAGATTGATTCTAAGAAAATTCTATTACGTTAAGCTAATCGAAATGTCGAATCCCTTACGTTGTTATTTCGTGACCCCCTTTCCCCCTTATACAGTATCACTATCAAAATCTGCTAGCGCTGGTTAGGTCATCACTTTTTTTACGCAATTACATAATATACAGGCTTCAAAATACGGGTTCTAAATCTGTGCGTGTATGTGTGCGTGTGTTTCTATATACCAAAGCCTCTGCGATGGTACACCCTAGCGGCGCCTCTATATAGTGTGTGTGCACTGCAACGACGACGACGACGACGACGACACGATCGCCTCTCTGCACCTCCATGCATATATACGACTAATCGCACCTCCACGCGTCACTGCATTTACAAATCTATTAACATGGCGCAGCTCTCGCGACTATATATACTACCACTACTACGCTGCGTTGCGGCAGCGGCAGCAGACTATAGTGTTCGGTGTCGGCAGCCGCCCTTTCGGCAATGCATATATGACATATTGCCTACCTATGATGGTGCAGCAGCCTCTCCACACACACACGCGCGCGGGTATGTAAGTTTGGGGCCTATGTATGTATGCGCATCCAGGAACAGCTGCCGAGCAAACAACGCTCATTCGATATATATACGTATGTGTGTGTGTGTGTGTGTGTGTGTGCGTGTAAGCGCGTATAGGGCGTCAAATCGCAGCAGGTAGTAGGTACTACTACAGTACTCTCTCTCACACTATGCAGCATTGTAAATTCGATTCGTTCAAAGCTTCAACGAGTGAGGGTGAGGTAGAGGTAGAGGTAGAGAGAGAGACGAGAGCTTGATTGGGCTTTGCTGTTTCGTGCGCGCGGCACCTCTATGACCGATTTTCAATGCAGTGACTGTTGTTTGCGAACCTATCCGAACCCTTCCGCCGCCCCTTCGCCTCGCAGTCCTGCGGATGTATCGTAGCCCGGCTACTAACTCTAGGCTCATGGTGTGTATGTGTGTAATTTGATAAAAATAAAAATCAAAAGTATAAATAAAAAAATAAAAATAACTGAAAAATAAAAAAAACGAAAACGAAAAGATTTAATGGAGAGGAATAAACTGGGGGGAAAAAATCAATCGTAAAATACAAAACTACGATAAGAGTGGAGAAGTGAGAGAGTCTACGTCGCTCGACGTACGGTATTATGTATACGTAATATTCAAGCGAAGACAAGCGCGACCCCCGGTATATCGTGTACGTACGCGCGAGGGCGCGAGTCATACTCGAGGCAGGGCCCCGTGTGCTATACACCTACAGCAGCATAAGCATAGCAGTTAAACGCGCAAGCTCGCAAGCTCGCTCACTGACGACAACGAGAGGGAGAGACAGAGAAACGAGGATGTACCGTTTTGCTTGCCGGTCACGAAGCGCCGCATCATTTGCTATGGGTTTCATACCGGCAATAATTCAAGCGCAGGAGAGAGCTAGCTGTGTGTGCCCCGCTTTATATATTTGTAATATATAGATATATATACGTGCAGCAGCAGCAGTGTGCACTGCGTGTGCAAGCTCCAGCCGCCGCTTCACGAGGCCGAAAGGGATCGTATAATATATCCCTCTGCTGCTGCCGCCGCTGCTGTGTACGTTTTCAACTTCATTTTAGCCTGTCGGAAAATCGAGCTTTTAATCAGAGACTCGGCTCGCGCGCGAGCAGTTTATACGTATGTACGGTATGTGCGTATATAACATTTTATGTACAATACTCGCAGCGGCAGGCAGGCAGCGACGCGCTTCGGCGTGGACGTATATCGATTTTATTGTTCGCGTTTATGTGTGTATGAAAGCTCGCGCGCTCATACAGCCAAGGTACGTGCGTATGAAGTTTTAGAAAACGCGCAATTTTCGCATATATCATATATACGTCACATAGCGAGCGAGCGAGCGGGCACGCGCGTCGTCGATCGTCTCGGAGCGCCAAAATTCATATGCTATATCAATATTCACTTGGCACTTGAGCTCCCCCTCTCTCTCTTTCACACGCACGCGTCCACATACATATATAGCAGGGCTCGAGCGCGCGCGCGAGAGAAAAATCGCTGAAATCGTTTTTTGAACTTTATATACAGATTGGGGAGAAAAATTTTGATTCTTCGTTGCTTTTTTCCTCGAGATTCTTAGCGATTTTCTATTATATAACCGAGAAGCGTCTTTCTTAATCGAAGTTTTGCGCGCCTTCGCCTCGTTTTGCGCGGATTTCGAGCGATTTCGAAAGTGAGATAAGCCGAGTTGCGGTTTTGCGCTGCTGCAGCTGCAGCCGGGAAGAGAGAGAGAGAGAGAGAGAGAGAGCGAGCGAGCGAGAAAGGGCACAAGTGTGTAGAACCCGAGAACTCAAAGTGGTTAAATTATGCGTCTGACTGGGAATGATTTTAACCCGAAAAGAGATAGAGAGAGAGAGAGAGAGAGAGAGAGGATGCTAAGAGTCTTCCTCCCTCTCTATCTCTTGATGAATTTCTTAGTTGGGTGCTGCTACACACACACACACACACACACACTCACACATACATACACGATGTATATGTATACGCGTGCGCGTGCGAATTTCGCGCGACTGACTTTGACTCTAACCCCGGGTACGTATCTCTCTCTACTAGTCTTTTGAGATGAGGAAGAGAGAGAGAGTGAGGGAGAACGCGCCGAGCTGCATGTGCAACTTCTACTACGACGATCTCTGTGCACTACTGCTGCTACCAACACGCCTATACGGTGTGATTATGAGGAAGTTAAATGTTTGTTGTACCGTACATATACGTATGTGCACGCGCGAACGTAAAATGAAAGTTCTCTCTCTCTCTCCACCTTCCTTCGACTAGGCTGCGTAGTATAGGGAAATTGAATATCTAGAGCGCGCGCGCGAAAATATTTTTCATAGCTCTGAAACTAGAATTTTTTAATTATATGCACACGACGCGATCGATGTCGCACGACGACGAGACGACGCGTTTCAACTAGATACCGAGTTCTTTTTAAAAATCCGCTTGATGTATAATGCAGAGAGTCGTGTTGTTATAATGCGCGCGGCCCCGAAGAAACTGCATATAAATATGCGTTTATAATAATCGCGTACGAGCTTGTGCGCTCGCTTTCGCTCCTAGCTCAGCGAGCATAATATGAAAATATAAAAAAAAATAAAATATTTACAAACAATCCTCCCTCCTCGTGTTGGCCTACCCCGAGTAAATTGAAAATATGCACGGTCGGACTTCATATTCTCCTATCTCTCCTCTTTGACTTCTTCTTCCTTTTTTTTTTATTTTACCCTCTATGAACAGCTACTACTACACATACGTAGTAGTAGCAGCGATAAAACAGCTCGCGTTGACTCGTTTTCTCTATGCGCTAAAGCAGACTATTTATTTTCTCGACATTTCGATATGTGTGTGCTGCTTGCTTGCTTGCTTGCTTTGAGTCATGCATCAGGCACAGCGCGTATATCCAGTCTCGCCTGCGCGCCTAACTCTCCCCCGGCTTATTATGATTTTTTTCGATACCCCCTTGCCGCTGCAGCTCACTAAAGCGCTCGTGCGCACACACGGGAAAGCTCGTGTGTGCGTGTGTATACAAGCGATTACTTTACTAGTTGCGTATATAATTCAACCGAGCCCACATTTTTTTCATTTCCTCTTTTTTTTTCTCTCTTTTTTTGTATTTCAAACTCGAGCAGCGCCCGGCGGTGCACTTTTTTATTCGGTACATATAGGTGCACAGGCTAATATTTGCGTGCTCGATAGTTCGGAATTGCGCCCAATAATAAAAACAAATAATGTATTTATTGCCCCGAACGATATTTATTATTCACTGCCGAATCAATTTCATTCTCTCTCTCTCGTTCCGTCAGCTTTTGTACGGCTTTGTGAAAATGTGTTTAAATTTCAGCTCTACACCGGTGCGCACGCGTTGGTGTACTACTATACATGATCGATGCCCATAATATATGCCACCGAAGCGCGCGCGCATATTCCGCGCCGCCTCCCTTTACGCGCTCGATGAATATGTCAGAATAGTTTATTAATAGATCTATCCACGCGCCGCTTTATATTTCACGATACACACACACACGCGGGCGCGTATACGTACGCCGCAGGTTGACGCTGTCAGTGCAGTCGGTATACAGTACACGTATATATATATAGTCGCGTTGAAAGGGCGCGCGAGCGAGTCGATAATAATCAACTACGTCTTCCTTCTTTTTTAATCCACGTGTCACGAGTTTGATTTTTCGCCTGACGTGACGCTGTTGTTGTTGTGTGTGTGTGTGTGAGCAGCTATACATGGCTCTCTCTTCTCACACTCTCCTTTTTATTTCTTTTCTCTATTCGTCGAAGGATGAGCGATAGAAAAACGTGTATATGAGTAAATCTCGTGAAATTTTAATATTTCTGTCAACCCCACAATAATCGTGTAAAAACCTAAAAATGACCATTCCTCGCATTGTTTATGTTGAATTTTCAACTTTTTCTTTTCTTGAGAACAACTTCCAGTGGGATCCAAATTTGAATTCATACAAAATAATGCATTTTACGGTGTTTTTTATGCGTTTTGAAATTCAACGCATCCTATTATTAATTTTCAAATTCTGATTCCCGATAGGCCCATCTAGCTTTTTTATCCAAATCATCACCAAACAATCCTCAAAAACTATACTTTCGAAAAAAATGTCACTGAATGGTGTGCGTCGTTACCCG